>SMGU01009547.1:0-18497 GCA_004348175.1 Puccinia novopanici
TTTCTTGACCAACATCTTCCCTTTCTTGTCAGCTCACTCATTCAATCCGATTTTTAGTGCAATATCCTTCTAATTTTGTGCATGTTTTGTCTATCTACCCAGTGTCTGCCTCAGAATAACTCTTTGCTAAAGCCTCTTCTCACAGGTCTTGTCAAAATCGAGCTTGCTCCTCACTTTCCCAACAATTAAGTAACTTTGAAGGCTTGGTTTTATGTTTGAAGCTATCTTTGGAAAAGCTTTTCAAAAAAACAATTCTCATCTATGTGAATCGTCTCGAAAATGTGCAGCTCAATCTTTTCCGATTTCTGAGGCATTGTAAGGCTCTTAACCCTTTTGGTCAGTGTCTTCCAGAGTAAATGAAGGACATGTCACTGTAAGACAAACTTCCCCAACTGGAAGCAATTAACCAGGAAGAGTGAAAAAGGGGCTTGTGTTGTATTGGATCTCATCTGCTGCCAGGTGTACCAGTCCTCTTTGTAGTGTATGAGTATCACTTCCAACAAACCTAACTTGGTGTTATTTAATCTGGGCTGCACTCTACCTGGTTACATGACCCATGAAATCTGCATATCTTTCAAACCAGTAGAGTTATGGGGGTGGTTCCAGTGAGTGAGTAGTGGTTAATTTGGCTGTAAAATCTATTTGTTAAATATGAACACAAGGTAACCTTGGAATTATATTAAATTAGTTATGCTCAGCCAATGTTATGTAGGTTGGGTACAAACCATATTCACTTGGATTCACTCACCCAAGGTTTGTTTTCTGGTAGTGTATGGCACTTGGTGGATGTGATGTCTTCAGGAAATCATGAGAGGTGTCTAGCTAGTCTTCTAACAGCTTAAATGTTACTTTTTACTTTTGTTCTTTATTTTGTACTACCTTCACAAAAAGCTAGTGCAATCAGTCCATTTTGTTGAGAGCAGCTGTCCCAGATAATATTGTTAATTATTTATTGGTCTGGGAATCCAAGCAATTACAGAACACTGCAAAAAGAACTGGCACAACTACCTGCAGTTGACATGCAGAAACTCCAAGGAAGCTTGTGGTGTTACTCAAACCTTTCTCCAAGTATTATTCAGCCAAGCTTTGATGCACAGTGACTGTGCATGCTGTACAGTGACTGTGCCAACAAATCTACATATGCAGACAGGTGGAGTTTGGATGGCAGCTTAGCTGGAGCTTGCTGCATGTCAACTGCAGGCAGTTGACTGAGTTTTTTTTTTGCAGTGGAATCTTGAAACCCAGATTTTTTAATTTTGAATTCTTTTTTTTCTGAGCTTATTTTGGATACTTTTTCTCTTTGATAGCCTGGAAAATGGAGTCCCAATTAAGGGCCTTTACTACCATTGCACACACAACACTGGTGATTTTTTATTTTCCTAGGAAAAAATGATTTTGTCAAGAATCACATACCAAAGGGTGCATTTTTTTCTTGTGTGGGCAAATCAATTTCAGGTTCCTCCCTACCGTTTTTGGAAACACCTCAAACCCTGTTTTTGAAAACAGTTTTCCCAATTTTCAAATTTCACAAAAAAAGAAACAGCCAGAAACTCCCAGGTCTGTGGTACAAGTCCTAATATTCCATGAAGAATATCTTGAGCACTGTTTTCCTCTGAATTGGGTATTTCAAAGCTTAAAACTTCAAAAATTTTATCAAGAAGTTCTACAGTATTCACATGCTTAGCACTTGACAGAAAATTCTGAGTTAGATACAAAGGCTGATAGATTATATTCCTGATCAATGCCTAGTGGGCTGAAACTGGAATACTTAATTTCAAAAAAAAAAAAAACCTGATTTCTCTGCTTAGAAATATTATTTAACCTTCCAATGCTTTGACTTGAACAATAAAAAAAGGTTGAGGAGTGGAAATTTTGCAGAAATAATATTGGGCTTCTGATCCCAAAGCTTTTGAGAAATGATATACATTGCAACACCAGGGGAATATTTTTGAAACTTGCTAGGAAGTGAAATCAGTGCAGTTATTGAGCTTGTGAGCAAGTGAAAAAAAAATAACTCTGGTGTTACACAAAAGTCCATATAAATTTTGTTCCAATCATAGATAACTGTGTATTCCTATTGGTTTGGAAACAGAGGAATTTAATTTTCAAATGTGGGCCTGGTAAATATGTAATCATGTGCCTAGGTGTGACATTCAGGGTACTAGAGTTTACTTCCTTCTTTTTTTCTTCTGGCTGAAAAATCATGACTTTCAGAGTAATCACTCAATTGGCATCTCCCATAAAAGGTTTGGGAGGCATCAAGAAAACATTTACTATCATAATTATATCAACATTTTGGATCATATTCAAGTATAAAGTAAGACCAGATCATTTATCAGTTTTATATTGCATCAGCCAGTCAACCAAATACACATATAATATTTGCTTACAATGGTACATCAAATTTATACAAAACATCAGCTGGTTTTATACTATTTTGAAATTGACACAATCACTGCCAAGAAGGTAGGATGTACCTTCAAATTATGTGAAATCATGGGAGCCTAAAAACATTAGCTTGATTGAGTGCATATTAGATAAATCAGTACAAGTGCAGCCAAAGTTGGTTATCTGGAAGTATAATATTAAAAAGGCTTTTGTGCTCTAATTTAAGAGCACTTGCACTTTTTCATGAATGCTGTCAGGATAGCCTCTTAAGGGAGCAAACTGACTAAAGAATACAGGAAGCTGTATGATATTGATATGTGAAAGAACCTTCACAGAACTGAGCTCAAATCTATCTTTTGCAGGGAGGAGTTAGCCACACCTCAAATCAGCCAGGCCTAGTACTATGAATCTGATGCTGAAGAGGTTGGAGGTCAAGGAAGATGAGTAGAGACAGGTTATCTGAGACTACTCACTGGTTAGGTTGAGTGGTATGACAGGTTGGAAAGATTTTATGAGGAAAGTTAGATTTAAGGTTCTGATAAAAGCCCCAATTGTCTTAGTTGACAATTTGGTTGGGCTTGTTAATCCTGTATCACTCTAAGGAGCTCTCTCTCTCTCTCTCTCTCTCTCTTAAGTTACAGACTCTCATGAAGTCTCTGTCACTTACAGCTCTTGTAAGTGTCACACATCTTTTAGCTTACTTCTCTCCATGCTCTCTTGAGCACTACTTCTCTTGTCCTTTCTTGTGCTGTCTTGACTAGCAAGGGGATGACAAATGTTGACATATCTGATTGAACAGCTTTGTGGTAATCTAGAATTTTGTGTGAAAAAATGATGTTTTTGGATAGAACTGAAGGCCTGTGTCCAGTTTCCTTTCAAGTAAGTATTATTTTAGCAGACAGCAGACTGAGTTGATATCCTGATTGGCATGGAAAACATTTTGGAAACATTCAGCTATATCCAAGTGGTTGTAAGTGGTTGTTTGTAGCATGGCAAGTAGCCCAGTTCAAGCAATATCTAGATCAAGAAGCTGAGTCTATCAAGGTTCAGCCTAACCTGCTTTCCAACTTGGTGAAGATTCATTAATGTGTAACCTCAAAGGATTGAAATTCACTGACATGAACTGTTGTATGATCTGCGCTGTGCTGATGATCCGGGCTGTATCCGGCCTATGTGTTGCCTCCGACCTGTCGCATGAGTTTCCACAGGCCAGATCAAGTGACAGTGCCAGTTGTAGCGTGGTCTCCACTGATAGAGACGGTACCGCAAAAGTTACCATCATCACCCTTGTATCCATCATGCCACTCTACTCGCTCAGCTGTCTTGCCCTTCATTATTCCACTTATACTCCCCTCAGGACTCTGGTCCACACTGCCGCTACCCTGGTGGAGTCCAATGGTGGTCTCGTTCGCCAGATTGACTACCTGGGCCGAAGAAATACCCCTCAACGCATCCGAGCACCCGGTCTTGTGCCCGGAGGCGTTGGTGAAGCCGAGTGAGCATTTTTCGGAACTGCTCTCTTCTTTTCGAACTGCGGACTCGACCAACTTCTTTGGATTTTTTTTCTCGAGTTGAAATCGTACTTGAGTTTTGACAATCGATCACTCATGGATCGTTGCTTGTCCCTTTTTTCTTCCCCGCTGCAATAGCTATTGGACGATGCAATTTGACGCCAACCCTCCCACAGTCAGAGAACTCACCAACCGGCTGAGGGTTGACCCGCGGGTACTCAGGTAAGTGCTTGCCTTTTGTTTTCGCGCCGAGCGCCTTTGGTCGAATAATTCTTCTGTGATTCGTTTAGAATCACAAAGAAGCAGAAAACTGACGGTTTGATCTTCCCCCCTTGTCCTTCCGAACAATAGGCACACTACTTTGTTAGTCGGAAGTAAGCTGAGGGATGTGGTGGCACCTCAGTGGAATACTACCCTTCGACCCTCACTGCGATTACCAAGTGATGATGAAAAAGTTGACACGCACCAGCGTGCTCTAGATTACGATCATGCTACCAGCCAATAAATTACACGTTGTGCTTTTGTTTTTAAAAATGAAATGCTACAAGACTTTTTCCTCTTCCGAAAAACCCGTCCCCGATGGGTGCTTCCCATTTTAGCTGCCTTTATCGTCTTTTGTGTGCACTTTTCTTTTGTGTTTGGGCAAAGTCGCCGGCTCGTCGCATATAGGCTTCATAGCTCCGGAAGCTTCTCAAAAGCGAATTTACAAAGTCACTCCAGCCACTGCTTTTTCCTGCATTTCCGCTAGACACACGAAATCCGCCTTATTTCTTTTATTTCGCCCTCCTGAAGGCTACTTTCCAAACTGGACATTTCCCATTATCATTAGAATCCGTCTTGCACGCTTGTATTTTCTCTCCTCAGGATGCAACGGAGGCTAAGCTTATAGATACTGAGCATTCCACTGATCATGGCACCTTATAAACCTCGCATACCCTTGTTCCCGGGCCTATCTTAGGCTGACAGTCCCTAAAGCTATATCCAACAACCCCTAAACAAGCAAAAAAAAAAAACAAAAAAAATCTGCATCCTCCAGTCTCCGTCTGAACTAATCCTTCGTCACTCTTGCCGTTTCTCCCCTCCTCCCGAGATGCCGTGTTGCGCTTCTTCACACCCTATACTAAGGAGAAGGGCCACCCCTTCCCCCGCGCCAGTTGCTGCTAATCCTGCTCCAGCTGCCCCTTCCACTCCTGTATCTTCGAACGACGGCCCCATAGTGCTCTATCCTGGAGAACATCCGAGCGATTTGGGAGGTGCTCCTTTTACAACATTGCCGCCTTCGGCAATTCCCACACGTGCACCCACAGTGACTCCACGTCCTGCCACCCCCAATCCACCTCCCAGCGCTGCCACTCCGACCCCATTTGCTACCATCGGGACCGCGCCAGTGCCTCACCCGACCACTTCAGCAAGCCACCTTCCTACTCCCTCTCCCACCCAGAAGCCTGACACCGACTCCCCACCGCAAAGCAGCTCGACAACAACGGTAGCGGTCGTTGTCTCCCTCATCGCCGCCATTGTGATTGGGGTAATTGGCTATGCGGTTTATCGGTATCACCTGCGGAAAAAGAATGGCAAGACAAGCGATTCGATGAAGCTGCGCCCGCTGATCACAACCAAATCCATCTCTCGACCCATCCTGACACCTCCCACCAAGCCGCTTTTACCCACCCGCTACGCCAGTTTCCGGCGCTCAAGAGAGATTTTTGGGAATCGTCGCAATCTTAAAGCCCCTCCGCCTGCACTCTCTCCCGTGCAGGAGACGTCACGTCCAGCCGAAAGTGCTGGGGGCTCGACTCGCAAGACACGAGACTTTTACACGTATGAGACCACAGACATCCTGGAGTCATATGGCTCTGAGACCAGTTATCCCAGCACATACGCCGCTGAGGTCGATTTTGAGTACCCAGTCTTCAAACCCTCCCCTGCCCAAGTCCCCCGGATCCATAACGTCAGAGACGCGTATCCTACCACCCCTACGACCCCTACGGATGGGGACGACATCAAACTCAATTCTTCCTCCTCTCCCTCCAGCCATAACCAATCTTCTCGGAGGCTCCAAAACGTCCCTTTCAAAATTCCTAAAAATATGCCTCCTCAACCAACCAAACCGTTGCGTAGATTATAGAGGCACAGATGGTACGGGACGTTAGCAGGGCAGAGACGCAGCCGTGTCCGCTGCATTGGGGAACAACACTCAATTCTTCCACTGTAAATGGTTGACTTGAATTAATAGCCTGTCCATAGTAAATTTATTATCATTTTCTATATATTTATATATATATATACATCTCTGAATATTAGCATTTTCAACATTTCACCATGTATTCATTTTTCTCGCATTATTCATTGTTGGATTGAATGTATGCTAAGGGCAAATTTATCGACTGTCTTCTAGTGTGCCACATGAAATGTCCCAATTGAACTAAGCATTAAGTTTCAGGACGAGTTCACACACTGAACTTCCCTGCCCCTTCTTGACACTTATAAGGAGAGCTGAAGATATGGCACACCCTCCGGGCACCATCATAGCCTCTTGATACTCAAGGCCTATGGACACCCTTTGAGCTTTAATTTCATGGATGGCTATGGAAAGGCTATGACTTCTGACTTCCATTCTTTGGTCTTTGGAATAGTCAAGATTTTTTTTTTTTTTTTGGATTTTTGAGGCTGTAAGTCATTGATCAGACACTATGTATTTCATGTTCAATCAACAGTAAGTTTGATCTCAATAGGCATTTGATGTTGAACCAACATGCAAACATATATGCATATCCTCAGGCGTGTTTCAATCACCAGAGTATCTGTTGGCCAACTGTCCATCCCTCACTGTCTATTATGCCAACCTGTGGAAATAATACTGAGGTTTATACATCTGATGCATCTGTCATTGCGGAGGCATCGAATCTGGTGGTATGTAATGCTTTGTATTCCTAATCAAGCATAAGCAGCTCAACTAACCCAAAGGCTACAAAACTGGCTATTTAGCCTAGTCCATTTAGGAATTTGCAGTGTCACATACCACCATGTGACATGGTCTTAGCAGATATGAACATTATCAGTTAGAATTGATCACCTCTCCCTTGCTTCCTGGTAAATCATATTGAGATGATAAGCTTATATTGAGAAAAACCATCATTCTGGTGATAGTTTTAAATTTAGGGTGGCCAAATCCTGTTAAACAAAAGATTTCCAGAATTCCATTAATGCAACATAAAAAAACCTTGATGGAGGAGGGTAGAAGGATGTTTGAGAAACCGCTGGAAGCTGAGCAAGAAGAGTACCTCTTGAGATCCCTGCTACAACCAGATGATATCAATAGAACTGGATAAGCTGCTGGCATATGACACACTAGAAAAGAATCACCACATGAGGATAATTGACTGAACTCATTACCTGGAAAAATCTGGCCTAAATACACATCAGGTGACATGAAGCTACTGGATTGATTTAATTCATTAGCTTTCTGTTAGCTGATGTGTATTCAGCTCGAAAGTTTCCAGGTGCATGGAGAATAGGCAGAGAAAGTCTGAGCCAAAATTTCTTCATGCCCAAGGTGAATTATTTAGAGATCTTTGAAAAATCTAATTTAAGCGGAGAAAATGAGATAAAAGATCTTTTTCATGTGGAATCATTTCATTGCAGCTAATGGGATGGATTTACTCACTTGTGAAGCTATTTAATCCAATGGATGACACCTTTTTGAAGTGACACCGGAGGTACGGCCTTGTAAACTGTCGAGGGGATGCCCAGGATGCCCCTGGGAATCCTCTCAATTTTCCAAAGGGGAGACTTTCCTTGAGTACTGAGTACTGCTGATGGATGTCACATACGGACTCAACCTACCTGTGACAGCTTGCGGCACTCGCGGTGTGTCCAGGACTCCAGCTCCCCGCGCCCAAGCCAACAACTGTGCTTCAACTTCCCCGGAGATATTACCAAGATGGTCAAGAAGACACTTGAAGAACCTGTTCGAGTAAGTGGATCCCTCTTCTGAGTTCTTCAGTACTAGCCCATCTGATCCGGAATCAATTGATGACCGTTCCCCCCAGATAACTACGGCCGGCCAGTGTCTTCATGAGTTCGATTTACTAAAGCAGGCTCTCCTAATTGAGGAAACAGAAGACACCTGGCAGAACATTGATGCTAGCCTCAAGCGGTTTACGGCCGCTATCCGTGGTGGCGCATGTGAACATCACGACGAGTTTCTCAAACGGTGGAAGGAGACCGATCTCGTGCGAGGCCTGGTCAGCGCCATGTCAACTGAGCGAACCCGACTTAGTGGGACGGCCCTGGATCTTGTTGCCGCAACTTCCCGGCTAGGGAGTTATTGGGACAGCGCGGTTCCGTTCTATGCACCCACCATCATCAAGCTACTCGGAAGAGCGTCCAAAATCTACGTGACTCGCGCCACTATCACTCTCACCGCATTAATAAAAGGCACCAAGTCACTCGCATTTATACCCTATCTAATCGATGGAATCTCAGAAAAATCAGTTACAATACGAATCGGTTGTGCAGACGCGCTACTATGCTGCCTCTCTGATACGGTAAATGACACGGACGCCTCCGAATCCAGGAAGCAAAGATCCAAAGATGGCCTTAACAAGCGTATAAACGACATAGAAAACGCGATTAAGATCGGTGGAAGAGATCGAGACCCGAAAGTTAGGGCGATCTTCAAACGAATATGGGAGCTATATGAGCAACAATGGCCAACCCGCGCTGCGAGGTAAATCATATTTCAAGCACATTGATTCCGTCCTTCGAGGTTTCCAACCATCAGTTTATTTTTTTCGAGTACTGTTTACTGTTTACTGATTGTAATATTAATCCAGCCTAGCCCAGCCTTTGACGCCAACTATCAAGCGTTATTTGGGGATTGGAAGCAGCTCGACCCTCACCTCATCGCACGCTTCTCATGCTTCAAGTAACGGCCTACCTAGTCGAGATATTAACTCTAACCGCGAGAAGGCTCCGCTGAGTGGACACCACCGCGCGGGTTCAAAGAATGCTACTGAGGGCTCTCAGCCCCCTATCACCAAATCTGCCAGTGCTCATACTTCCAAATCAATCAAGTCTCTCAATTCCTTATCGACGCTCCCAAAGTCCGGTGACTTGGCCACTTTACAAAAAGCTATGATGGTTCCACTACCACCAGATGATCCAGAGCCTCGTGAACCCTCTGTCACTCGCGCCCCAGGACGTGCTAGACTTATATCTACTCGCTCCAAGACCCCCACAGAAGGTTCCATTCATCAAGCACCGCCGTCGGGACAAAGCATGAAGCGATCTAATTCAACCATGAGAGCTCAGCGCGTTCCCTTGCCCCCGCAGACTGATCAACCCGCTAGCAGCGCGATCGCAAAGGCGCGAACGGCGACTCGAGTTCCGCTCCAACCCATTCAAACCATTGGTGTTCAACCTGGGAAAGATACGGCCACCAAGCCCAATCCACCGTCCGCCACTGGGTCAGCCTACCATCCATCCTCCACAAAGAATGTCGCGTCCAATATCTTGAATGAAGCCCCAAAGGCTACCTTCAAACCCGCCCGGTCGGCCTCTGGTACCACTCAGGCCGATTTCAAACCTTCGCATCAACCGCAACAACCCTTACCTCAATTGCAAACTCGGCCGATGCCCAGACGCGCGATGGCAGAACCTTCCAATGATAAACCAGCTTCCCCGCCTCTCGTGACAAACACCTTGAACGTATCCGTCCGCTCTCACACGCGCAAAACTCCAACCGAAGAGTCTATCCCCATCCCCCAAAAAAGAGAGGTTTTTAGGCCCACCAAGTCTTCCTCCAAAGGCTCTTCAGCTACTACTCTTAGCTCTTCAAAGCCATCATTTACAAAAACTGATTTGAATTCCAAGTCCGATTCTACCGCAACTTCTATCCCAAGTCAAATCCCAACACAGCCTGCAAAAGCGCCCCCGAGGGTGGATGAACAACCGGAAACGCTTCCCCAACCTGTCTTGACTGCTTTACCCTCTTCATCAGCACCAGATGTAGTACCTCTTTCATCTTCAACTCAGGCAACGCAACCTGTATCACAGCCCGTGCCACCTCTTCCGCCTTCAACAACTCTACCGCTGTCAATACCTCTACCCTCCTCAGAACCTCCAGTGCCATCGACAGCCCTACTCCCTGCAGAATCCAAACTCACTACAGAACCTCTACCTGCCTCACAACCCATGGCAGAACCTCTACCACTTCCAGAAATTACATTGCCCCCAGTGGCCCCTGTTAAGGCTCCGCAGCTTGCATCCTCATTACCTGCAGAGACAACATCATCAAATGACGGTATCCAATCCGGTCTTTCATTGCCGGGTGAAGCTACACATCGGACGATATTTCACCAATCTCTTCCCAACAAGCCCGCTGAAGCGCCATCTCAATCATCAAATGTCCCCGTGAAGCCGTTCTCGTTTTTCTTATCTGGCTTTGGTACCCCAGGCCCCAAGATATGCACACGGTTACCTGATGATTTGATTGTCCCAATGAGCGTGCCCTTACCGCCTTCACCCAACTCGCCTTTTGTCAGAGTAAATAATCAGGGCAAGGTCGCGCAAGGCTCTCACAGGAAACCCATCAGAACTCAACGTTCTCCGCGCCCGCCAACAAAGCCCACCAGCTCACGCCTAAACTCCACGACGAGCGCAAATAATGGGGATAAGGACAGTGAGCATGGAGACATGCTGTCTACACCCACCCATCGAAGCCGCGGTCAATCTCCCAGTGATGGTGGTGTCGGGGCACACCAGCAGCCAGTGGTTCAAGAAGGGGTTTTGGTAGACTTTGATCATGAGGATACCATATGGATTCCGCGCCCACCTGCACTGCACCAGGATCTACTACAACTAGCGGACAACCTTGGGATGAACCAAACGAGTGATGGTGAAGACGGACCGCAGGAGAAGCGGGCGCGAATTACGGCGGAAACCACGTGTTCATCGGCCGACTCGACGTTGTTGAACAGCCGAGCTCTCTGCGATGAGGCACAAGAATTGCCCACCTCTCGCCAACATCCCCCTCGTCGAGATCCGTCCATGTTTCATTGGGACCAGCCAGACTTAGAGACGGATGGCGACGACTCCGGTGAGAAAACCATCTCCTGTCTCAGGGAAGAACCCCCCTTCTTCCCCGACGTCACCGTCAACGAGGGAACCTCCTTCCATACTCACTTCCTCGGCGGCCTGAATCCACACAACCAAAGTACCCCTGCTGCTTCCGGTGGCGTCCGTGAAGTACTGTCCCGTCGATTTGAGATGTCTCAGGTTTCTCCGTAACCCCCCTCCCCCTCTCTAATCTCTCACTTGTTCAACCTCGTTTCCAATCCCCCGACCCCTTTTTTTACACACGGCGCTGGGCTTGTTTTTCTGTTTTTGTTTTCAGAATGCTTGTTTTTAATATATCATCATACATGGCACATTTCTCACTGTCTACATTATACATAAATATAAATTTATAATCGCAATGTAATCTTCAAAGTCGTCTTAACTTACGGGAGTCTTTATTTTGAACCATCTGTGACTTTGTCTCGTATTTTTTCGCTCCTGAGGGAGGAAGTGCGTGTTGGAGGGTTTAGTATGTATCCATAGAGATCATGTGAGGTATTTTTTATGGATTGGCACGGCCTCTTTTTCTTGGGTCAGCGTAGTGTCTTGGCCAATGTATTTAGGTAGTGTATGAGCAGGCTTTTCTTGGACTGGGAAGATCCAGGCAGAATCTGTGAGATAGGTTCATAGATCCTTTATCCTTTTAATATGTAAGCCACATGGGAAAATGCCTTTGTGGCTGCTGAAGACTTAGGCGCTTACTGCAGGCAACAGACCCTTTCTTGTTTTATTTTTTTATTTTTTATTTTTAAAAAAAACTTATGTATTTACATGGCCCAGCCCTCTCTCATATGTGTTGACATGTGGTCTCAGGGCATCCCATGATCAGGGGGACAGGGTCAGGACTAATATGTATTTGCATCAGCTGAAAAGGATCCTCCAAAGAATCCGCAGCAAGTACGGACGAGGTGTGGCGGTTTGGGCTGAAAGAGCCATGCAAATGCCTTGCTTATCTCTGAGGTGTTATGTACATTATGTGAGATGTGTGGGAACAATGAAGTTTAAGCCACTGCGGAGTCCCTTGCATACATGAACCCCTTCTCCCCTGAGGGAAATCCACTGCGGACAAAGCTGGGCAAGTCACTATGGCTCAGCGCAGCAAAGCCACCCAGTTTTTTTTTTTTTTTTTTTTGGTTGTCTTTGATGTGAGGTCAGTGCATCATCCCTTTTGGCATGTGGTACAGGTATCATGAAGTCTGTGGATGGCCTCATGATTGGAGCTTGATGACCAAATTGGCAGGGTTCATGCTCAGGGCAGGGGGCCCTGCTGCTGCTCTGTTGAGTCTGAGGCCTGAGGCATGGCAACCAATTCATGATGTAATATGTATTTGGCAATACCATGATTTCCAGTTGGGGCAGCAGCTTTCACATGTGAAACAGGGACCAGGCTGGACCAGGCTCATTACACATGATAAATCAATATTTATTATTGTCTTCTGTTGCTCATGGGAGGTCTATGCACCTGTATATGTCCATAAGCGGTTACATGCATAATCTGAATCCACACAAAAAACAGAACTGCTGGAACATTTTCATGATGAGGCACTGCTCAAATGTAAATACACCTTGTTGGACATGAGACTGCACCCTGAATCAGGAACTTGCAGACATCTCACTACTGACAACTGCTGTCCCACTACAACTGCACTCAGTCAGCTCTACCTCAAAGACTTAAATACCACTCCTCCCTTCTGTCCACTCCCCCCCATCCAGCACACTTTTACACCCATCTAGCACACCTTTCCCCCATCCAACACACTTTCATCCTCTTTTCCCCCTTTACCAGTTTTGACATCCATCCAAAAGTAACACAGCCCCCTTAGGTACAGTGTACAACTTGTTATAAGGTCCTCATCACCTTGCTGCCTTAGACCTCAGTAGACTACAACTGTGTGTCTCTCCTGTCCACTCCCCTGGCACCTTCCAAGTTGAGCGCCGCCTTCTCGCTCCACCGATTCAGGCCGCATATTCCGTCCCGTAAACCACACAGTACATAAACCGCAAGGTCAGTCCGACTTTTGCACCCTTTCTCCACTCCCGGTCGGCCACACTGCCGCAACCCCCCACAACTACAGCCGTTCTCGCTCTCTTCCACTTCCTCACAACACAAACACACTGTGTAGTAGTAGTCACACTACTACAGCTCGCTCCCCCAACTCATCTGTAGCTTGTCTCCCTGCTCCCCTCGCTGTCTGCTGCATCTATGCAACGGGGGTTGGGGATGATGATGTCCCTCTTGACCGCTCCACTCCTCTTCCTCGTCTAGTCGCTCCCCCGTTGTGTTACAATCATCTCAACTGATGGCTTTCTCCTCTTCAGCCCAGACAACATCATGCCGGCTGGATACGTCACAGAATCAGAGAGTGACACAGATCAGCTAGATGCCGAGGGAAGCGAGATAGATTCTAGTGACGGCGTCATCCCCGGCGCACTCCAAAGCGCCAATTGTCGTGTCTGGTCTACTCGGGTATGCAAACATGAACACTTTCGCTTACCCGTTTTCTGTCTGCCAGCCTTACTCACGCGTATTCCATGTGTTTCCTTTTGACTAACCAGGAACTCTACGAACGAATGAATAAGTGTGTACATTGCATGCTGCCTAGCACGTTGACCCATCTCACTTTGCGCTGCTTGATTCGTCACAGGGCCCTCATTGATGTCGAGCCTCCGTATCAGCGTGATGTCGTATGGTCAAAACCGTAAGCATGACGCGCCCCGTTCGATTTTTTTGGGGAACACAGCTCATTGTTGGTTCTACATGTCTGTAGCGCTCAATCGTCTCTCATCGATTCCATCCTAAAAAAGTAATGTCGAGATCTTGAAGTACCTCTTTGCAGTGGAAATATGCACCTGACATATGACTTGATGGTTCATCCGTAGCAAATGGGTCCCAACCCTACTCTTCAGCGAACGCCCGGCCTGCGTTGATCGTTTCGGTAGAAAACGCAAGGCAAGATGGGTTTGTATGGACGGCAAACAACGCTTAACCAGCATCAGATTGTGAGGCTCTGCATCTGTCTCTGTAGCTTCTCAGTGCGGAAAATTGACCGACCCATGACATTTACCTGGTCTATCCAGATTCATGGATGGGGTCATCCCATGGTATATGTGGGCACACTTTGATGTCGCTCCAGTCGCGTTACAAAGAGCTCTTCCTGACGTTGTGTCATAACTTACCCAGGAAACCGAAACAACCTCTGTATTTCAAGCAATCCGACCCACCACAACCTTCAAGAAGACTTCTCACCGAAGAGCAACAAGAGGTTTTCCTTAGTCGTGGATTGACTGCTGCCATGTACAGCCAACTGACCGAGCTACAAGAACGAGATATCTTCAGATTGGTCCAAGAGGGCAAGCCTCTTACCACGGGAGAGAAGATGCAGGCTTCTAGTGGTCTGTAAGTACTGCTCGCTACTTGAGTCGCGTCTGCCGATCAGCTAGCTTACGTTACAATCATCTTCCTAGTTGGAGTATTTACGTTAACGAATTGACAGCCCACTACATGAGCAGGAACGACGACAAACCTAATGGCTGGTCCGGAAGAATATCAAATCTCAAGCGTGGTTCTGTGTGTAGCTAGCTATCTCTGGGCTCCTTGTCGTGCCAGACACTGATA
The DNA here is from genome assembly GCA_004348175.1 of Puccinia novopanici. Lineage (NCBI taxonomy): Eukaryota > Fungi > Basidiomycota > Pucciniomycetes > Pucciniales > Pucciniaceae > Puccinia > Puccinia novopanici. Next base: position 14,638 of record SMGU01009547.1, read on the forward strand.
AAACGTATCTCCAACCTTTTCCTACTATTTCAGGATTATAAAACTATGGCGGAGATGGTTATGACGATCCGAGATAGGTTTTACAACGGATCTAGTCCCTCCAAATATTGGAGCTACGCGAAGGTACAGAAGGAGATTGATTCCTTGGCCGAAGTTGAGGTCCCCCAGGATCTCCAAAATCGAGTCAAGTTTTTATTAGATTACTTCATGGACCTCTCGACGCTTGCTCCACCCAAGACTCCATACACCATCGAAATGAGAACTCCCGATGCACTGTATCTTCCAATCCAAAGAGGCAAACGAACGATGATAGCCCCTATCGAGATGGTTTGGATACCCCAGATGATCGCTGTTCACAGCAAAGATTTATCGAAGGGAAAGCTATTGGAGATGGTTGAAATGTACAAAATTGCTAGTAAGCTGAGGTTTCTTCTTCTTCTTTTTTTTTCTTCGTTTCATTTGGCCATCAACCTTACCCACGACATGATTCTTCATAGTCCGGAAGAGATTTCCTAATGAGGTTAAGAGCAATGCCACCCTCGTATCCTGGACCGTAGACTGGATTCAAACTTTTGATGTGTCCAAACTAACGGGTAAATACACAGGATGGGCGGTCCCTCGTCCAACGCCACAGCCTGCTTCTCAGGAGGTGATAAGTTCTGCAGGCTCGGGATTGCGTGACATGGCTAGGCGAAACTTTACGACTCAAACTTCTAATAATAATAATAAAAGGGAGACGCCTGTCTTAGACCCGACACTTGCCCAAAGCCCCGGCATACAGAACGCTTCACAGACTAAAAGACCACGTCTCACTGCGCCAGTACCCACAAGCCAACCCGCCCTCAATTCGTCTATCCCGTTTATGCCACATCGTAACTCCGTGTCAAAAGACCCTTCATTCGCAAGCCGACCGGTGTCTCAAGGCCGCCCCAACCCAAACCCTAGTACCAACCTACCCCCTGCTGGCGATAAAGCTAAAGCTTTAGCCCAGCGAGCTCATGCTGCGGTTCATGGGAATGGCAGCTCATTGGCTCTGCACTTGATGGGTAACGGTCAGCAATCAAGCCCTGCTCCCTCGTTCACAAGCCAAACTAGCGCCCACCACACGCCCGACCCAGGAACTGCTCCTCTTGGCGCCCCGCAAACCCGTTTCGTTCCGAATTATCCTCCTCAGATGGCCCGTCAACCTACCTTCCAATTACCCAGTAAACCCCAGCAACCCATTCCCCAGCAGCAGATGAATCAATCAATTGCCCAGCAGCCAATGAATGGGAGTACGAATTACCGGACGACCGCCCATTCAAACCCCCAGAACCTTCAGTCGAACTCCCATTCTCTAGCCCAATCGCACGTCTACCAAGGACAACAGCACCGGTGAAGCTAGCAACCGTCGTGCCGATTTGCCAAGACCTTCTTCTGTCCAATCCCATTAAAAAAAGAATAATAGTGGTTCAATGCCAATCAATCTACTTTTTGATTTTTCAGATCCCTGCGCCACAATCTTGCTTCTTTTTTCGGACTGGCCCCTTGTTGCATGTTCAGCATCTTTGTTTCTTATTCCATAGCATCACACTACTCATTAGCATATTGCAACATTGCATCTGTCTTTAAATTGTTTGGCTGCTACATGTACATGTGTCTGCCTGTCTGCGGACAAACCATAGCTCGATGTGTTTATTTGTGCTTAACTTTCTTCCAAACAAACTTTTTTTCTTAATAAAAACCAAAAATCCTTTTGCTCTGTGCCCCTGTTTTCTTTTGCTAAAGCTCTCCTGCTATTTGTACCTCTGACTGAAAGAAGGAGAGGCAGGGATCATGCACACTAGGTCATTTTGTTGGAAAGATCTGTGGAAAAACCATATATTACACCTCAAAAAAAAAAAAAAAACAATGATCTGCTGCTGGGGGCAGTTTGCATGCAACATTGCCAAGAGGGTGTTTGTACTAAATAATAGATGGACTGCAACTGCCTCTATAGTTTGCCCCATCAGTCCTCAGCCACACCCCACCTGCAAAAAAAAAATATTCAAAAAAATGGATGCAGGTCAGATGCTTGGGGACTGAATGCGCATGTCAGAACTAATACACACATTGTTGAGCTATATGGACCTTGTGGGCTTCACCACTATCCTATGCTTGTTCACAAGATGTACCAACAACAAAACTTTTTTCATACACTTTTGTCTCACTCGGGCTCAGCCAAAGTAACTCTGACCAAGTAACAAAAAAAAGTGAAAAATTTACGACTAGAACTAGTGTTCTGCCACGATGAACTGTTGTTTATTGTTGGGAATCAAAATGACAGGGTAATATGGCTTGATTGTACAATGAGATTGGCCTTGTCATGTTAATCCATATGAACAACTTTGCATCAGAGTTAAATGTTGCTAGCCATGGGGATTGCATATTGGGTGTCCTCCGATCTCTTCTCCGGGTGAAATTGATACGAGAAATGGGAAACTGGAGATGTTAATTAAGAGCCACATGGAAACAATTAGGTTGTCTTCAAGTATCACAGATGTTGAGAACCTTTTGGCTAAAAGTCGTCCATCGGGCTACACGCAACCGCTATAGATAATGGGAAAATCGTCAAGATAGCGATCAGTGGACTGCAAAAATGGCAACGCCATGAAAATTCATCACTTACAAACGGCTGGCGCTCCGGCGGAAAATTGAACGACCGCGTTCTGCAGGGATCGAATAATTTTGAGCGCATGAAAACACAACTTGAAGGAGAAACGCAGCTGGGATTATCATACTTGAAATATTTGGCTTTCCGTGACTATCATGCCTGTGAAATGGGAAGGATCCTTGAGCTCCTAATCGACTTCTCCAGAGCTGGCCAGAAGCCTGGAGATGCTCAGACGTGGATAAAACACTCACGATAATCACCACAAGTGGAAATGGGAGGTACGAAATTCACTTGTATCTTTTCACCACTAAGGCCATTTCTCGCTCTGAGGCCACGCGCAAGCTGGAAATGTTCTCTCCGAAATTAGTGGGTTGAGACAGCGCGCTAGAATAGCCGGGAAACGGTTTTCCGGCGCATCGGGGCCACTTACGATCACACGCGAGGGTCCCGGGTTGAAGCCTTGCTCTCTCCTGGGTACCAGCACCACATCTATGGCCTGTCCGACGTAATGACCGAGAAAAATTGGAATCATCAAATGTAGTGTCACCCGGTTTACAGTAACAGAATCCCGGTTTATTGGAGTAGGTGGAGACTAACCAGAGTTCTTTCACCAATATTGCTTTGAGGAAACGTGATTGGACAGTTGTAAACAAGCTGAATGTCGCCCATGGCACCACCTTGGTTCACGAATTGCGCGCCCTCAGCAGGCATGTGCAACGTCCCTGCTAGGCTCAACTGAGTAAATCGATCGTCGGTGGCGTTTGCATGGATACTTCGCTGGACTAATTCGGTCGGCTGGGATCTGGAGGGAAGCGCCCCGAGAACCAAGGCGGAGATGAAAAGGGGGAGTGTCGAGAAATGCATGATTGTCAACTTGGAAGCGTCAGTTTTTATCTCTGAAAATCGGGAAACAGCGTCTCTCAAGTGTGGGTAGTTGACGAAATGGACAGTTCTTAGTTCAATATAAACCCCACCAGAATGTGCGGATACATTCTTGCAGCTTAATCGCGGAACCCCTGATGCTATAATGTACACTTGAGAATGGTCTGACATTCTTGTGGATCCCCTCTGCGAGTGGGGATGTTCAGCGGATCCGGAAATGGTTGTCAGTCAAATTTTCAAAAATATCGCCGAAGAGATTCACCGCCAACCTTGCGCTTAACCTCATAGTTCTGCTTCGATAACAGTTTCCGTTTTTTTTTTTTTTTTAAAAAAAAAAATGACGATT
>SMGU01009549.1:0-11792 GCA_004348175.1 Puccinia novopanici
TGAATATTTCTTTCTGGGCACTGTACATGTGGAACTTCCTCATGTTGCTCTAACATCAGTTATAATACCATTGCAATTGTACTGCAATATAATTGTATAGGTTGCAGGCCAGAGCTAGTCTAAACCAAGCAATCTGAAGCCTGACTGGAAGTCCTCCACCCATCAAAAAAAGAACAGCAGACCCAAGAAGCCACATAACTCTGCACAACAATCCACCATGTAGATATTCAAGGGCCATACATGGCATGTAAACATTCAGTAACATGCCTCTCAACTCTAGAATAACTGTGCCAATACTCACTTCAAATCAATAACAATCATCTCTTTGTCCCCACATCCAATTCACGCTGTGTTGATTGTTTGAGCTGAGTCATTGCACAAGTCTAACCTGACATGTATTATCGTCTTTTTTTTTTCATGGTGCCATGTGTGAAACACTAGAACTCAGAATCACGGGTTTGGAAAGCATGCACTTCAACGATGAAGTGATCTCAACAGATGCAAGATAATACAAGATAAGTGATGCGTAGCTTGAGCACCCACAACAGATCATGGCTTAGATTTACGCTTGGCAGAAGCACGATGAGATACAGCTTTCTTGCCTGATTTTGAAGCAGCAGAGCGGTTGGCGGAAGAGTGTTTCTGGGAGTTCAAATCGACGCTGAAGGAGCTCTTCGACTTCATACTCATTCCTTAGATTTCTTACGTTTCTGTTTCTGATTTTTGAGTAGATGTGCATCCTGGTCGGCCTGGGAGGCGGTGATCTTGATGGGACGTGCCGACTTCTTGGCCGCCCTGATCGAGGAATTGATCGCCGGAACTACCCGCTCGCGGGCATCCTCTTCCTGCGCCATCTTCCTCCGCTTCTGCTTGCGTGATAGTCCGTCAAATCGATCCCTTTTGATTCCTGCCTTCTTCGCCAAAACCGTCGAGCTCTCAGCCTTCGCAAAATTAGCCGTATGGGCAGTGGTACCGATTTCTACAACCAAACGTAGAACAAAAGTCAATCTGCTGACCAAAAGTCTATTTCCAAAAAAAAAAAGTTATAACCAATATACTTTTTGATTTTTTCTTGTCTGATTCCGATTGAAACCAAGTCCTTGCCGGCCGACTTTTTATCTCCTCTTCATGCTCCATCAGGTTTTGACCTTTTTTCAACTGCATCTCCGAGTTCCTCAACTCCTTCTCCTCCTTTTCTTCTTCCATGATTTCCGCAATGGTACCAGATAGTTTTTCCAGTTCTGCTTTTACCTCTTTGACCAGATTCGGATCAAGTCGACGATTCTTGAGCGCACCTTGCTGTGAAGCCAGGCAATTCTTTCGTGCCTCCTTAATCAATTTCCGATCTGACTCCCCAACTAGCGTGAGGGCACTGCCTTCGTTCCAGCTCGTGCCGTTCGTCCAATCCGATGAAGATACACGTCGTACTGTGTGGGGGTTCATAGTTTATCACCCTTTCAACCCCTTTGATATCCAATCCACGACTCGCAAGATCAGTCGCTAAAAGATACGAAGTTTCGCCGTCTTTGAATTTTTGTAGAGATGCTAGTCGCTGCTGTTGAGTCAAATTCCCATGAAGTTCCTCCGCTTTTAAAGAAAACAACGAAAATATAATCTTCATTCGATGTGCGCCAGCTTTACTCCTAAAAAAATGATCGTCCGTCCCTTACTGAAAGCCGATGCTTTACACAGTGTGACCAAGATGGCTTGCCTGGTTAAATCAGTGAGAGATGCGTTTTTTTGTTGCTCGAACTATCTTTGACTTTTAGGAACTCTTGCGTCAAGCCAGCACCTGTGGATTTTGGAGGATCTATTTTAATTCGAATCGGCTTATCCAGCGAGAGTTTGGCTAGATCGGCGACTGATTCATTCACTGTTGCTGAGAAAAGCATTGTTTGTCTCGAGCGGGACAGTTTCTAATAATTTCCTCTAATTCGTCTTGGAAACCTTCTTCCAAGATTCGATCGGCCTCGTCGATGACCAAAATCTCCAACGTTTCTAGTGAGAAGCCCCGTGTGTTTCTGATGTGATCGATAACACGACCAGGAGTACCGATGACGATTTCCGGTCTTTCTCTCAATTCAGCTTCTTGAGTTCTCAAATCCATGCCCCCAACGCACAAGGAGAACGTAAGGTCGGTAAATCTAGCCAACAATTTCCCACTTGAAACACTTGAACTGCCAATTCACGAGTCGGAGTGAGTATCATAACACGTGTTCGTCCACCGCCTTTCTTATCGCGCCAAATCAATCGTTCAACAATGGGAACCATGTAACCGAGGGTTTTTCCAGATCCGGTGACAGATGAGCAAACCAAATCTTTGCCAAGTAATCCTAGTGGAATTGCCTGTCGCTGAATAGGTGTGGGACTAGTGATTGACATTGAAGATAGTCCAAGAAGAACGGGCCGACTGAGACTTGCAGCGCCCGGCAAAGACGAGAACGGTTGATCTGAATGGAAAGCAAGACAAAAAGAACTTAACAACTTAAAAGGGAAAAGAAATGGGTAGAGGAGTCTTACCATGACTATCTTTCATCAACTCTTCTTTGGTCGCAGGACTAAACGGCACAACGGACTGATCGAAGTAATCATTGGTAGAAGCGTCCAGTTCATTTTTCTCTTCCTCTTGTTCTGATGGATCGCCATTCTCGGAGTGAGGCTTTTCTTCTTCATGTTCACTTTCTAGCGCGTCTTGTCCAAGGGATTCATCATTATCATCATCGTCATGGTCTACTTCTTCGTCTTCATCGATTTTATCGGGATTTGCGTCGCTGCATTCATCCAAATCTTCCTCATCCGTCGATGAACCTTCCTCAGCGGTGTCGTTTGCTGCCGCTTCATCCTCATCCCCAGATTCATCGTCTTCCAATCTTCTAGTTCGTCCATATTAATTTCCGGATGATCACCTGATTTTTGTGCCTGGCAACAATTTCATCGATGGATACCCTTGGCAAAGCATTTTTCTTCTTGAATCGTTCCAGGGGGTCCTCAAATTCATTCTACACCAGGTACGTAAGTTAGATCCATCACTTGTTGATTTGGGCTTGTGAGAAATTGACGAACTCACCAGAAGTTTAGATCGGGCGCTTTTTTGAAGAGAGTTGGAATGGGGATCGAGGCCCAGACCATCGAGCAAGAAGTTAGGATTCAATTCAACGTAGGTTCGTCATCCTTCTTGCCTTTCTTCTGAGGTTTGGTGGAGAGCGCTGTCTTTTTTGATTTGGTTGGTGCGGTCGTCGGTTCCCTTTCCTCGTCCTCGCTGTCGATGGTGAAGATGAAATCTGACATTGTTGTTCGTCTGCTGTGTTGGTCGATCTCCGGCAGAAGGTCAGTTTGGCTGGTCTCAACTTGCATATTGAATATTCACTTTGCAGCGACTGCGATTTGGGGGATCTCACCCGAATTGAAGCTGGGAAATCCACTTTGAAACAATTCAAACTAGGAATTTTGAATTCTTTATTGGTTGAATCCAACTTCCTTGAGAGTGTTGTAACATTGTTGGTCATGAATCTGGGCTCAATTGATCCACACTGAACAAGAGAAATCAACTTCTTTATGTTGTGCTATCCAGTCTGTGATGTGATTTAAGAATTAATTCTGTGATTCTCATTGATTCTCCCCAGATGTTTGTTTTTGGGCTTCACAGGACTTGTGTGTAACTGAGGTGCTTATTTAGACTAATTATTAATCACCGGGACCATGTCAAATTCTCAGTGTGGGTACAGAAGAAAATGGAATGGCAGAAATAACAAAGTAGCTAGTGGAGGGCAGAATCCCTTGAAATCTGTGATGAATCCTCTCAGATTCAATGGGTTTGCATTTCTAGCTTGGGGGACAACAAATTTTAAATAGTTTGAGTGCAACCCAGGTTAACCAGCTGCAAGCGCTCAACCAAGTTAGCTTTTCTGAGAGTGTTATCAGTATAGATCTTTTTTGAAGAAGGAGAAGAGGGATTTGGTCTTAATTACTTATCCCTCCTTGATAATATCCAGCTATGCAGAACTCAAATTTGAGGATCAGCAATGAGAAAGTTTCTTCTGAAAAAATCTTCTAACAAAAGATTTGTTGTGCTCTTGGTATCAAGCAGACAGATCCACAAAATGTAAAAACCCATCTTTGCTGGATTTCAAAAACCATGTCATAATAAAGAGAAAATAAGCCATTATAAACCCATCAAATTAATTTTGCAAACAAAGAACTATGATGGCACTCATTATTTCCTGTATATGGTCATATTTCCACTAAGATTCACTCTGTGACAAACAAATGGAAGCTGTTGTGTTGCTTCACTATATATTTTTCGTTAAAAAATTCAATAAATGTGATTATATGAAGGAGTGCACTGCAAAGGGAAAGTGTTGGAATTTCAGTGTTCTCTTACTCATCCCTAAACTTTTCTATCCTCTTTTCTCTTTGATCTCTCAACACTATAGCAACATAAAAGTGGCCTGATTTGTATGGTCTGATGAATCAATCTTGTTGTCTCTGAATCCTGAATTAGATCCTGATCAACACTCTTGTCTCTAATAAGTTGTTTCTTGTTGGTTGATTATCTATCAACTGATTATTAAGAATTAACAACTCTTGATATCTGTGTTGTGTAGTGTCTTTCTTATTCAATCTAAAATTGATCTGACTTCACTCCCAACTCTCAGTTGTTTTTATATTCATTATTCATTTCCAAGTTGTCCTCCCATCATGGTACTCCTCAGCTCATTTGTGATTCTCTGGATTCTCTCAGTTTTTATTGTAATCTTGTTTCTTTCTGTTTCCCTTCCTTGATGATATTGTGCTCATTAAACAATAAAATCATCACTTTCTGTATCTTTTCACACCAACAGGTGCATAAGTGTTGCTGCCTCTCTCACACACATTTTCCAACCATCATAGTACTCCTCAAGTCATTGATGCTTCTCTGGTTTTTCTAACAAACATAATTTCAAGCTCCTCGCTGTGAAAAGAAAAATTGCCTGTAGGTAACTGAGAGTTCTCCTCCATAGAATTTGAGTAATCTTTGGTTTCACTGTGGAGGACTTGATCAATAGTAAGATGAACTCCTAACACCATTTAACAATCACTCCCTTTCACTGCTCTTTGCTTCTGCAACCCGGAAAGAGATTCTGAATGTTCTGCCTTGAATTTTATGAAGGTACTAGACTCTTGACACCTTGATTCTCTGGATTCTCTCAGTTTTGAATGTAATCTTGTTTCTTTCTGTTTCTCTTCCTTGATGATATTGTGCTCATTAAACAATAAAATCATCACTTTCTGTCTCTTATTCACACCAACAGGTGCATAAGTGTTGCTGCCTCTCTCACACACATTTTCCAACCATCATAGTACTCCTCAAGTCATTGATGCTTCTCTGGTGTTTCTAACAAACATAATTTCAAGCTCCTTGCTGTGGAAAGAAAAACCGCCTGTAGGTAACTGAGAGTTCTCCTCCATAGAATTTGAGTAATCTTTGGTTTCACTGTGGAGGACTTGATCAATAGTAAGATGAACTCCTAACACCATTTAACAATCACTCCCTTTCACTGCTCTTTGCTTCTGCAACCCGGAAAGAGATTCTGAATGTTCTGCCTTGAATGTTATGAAGGTACTAGACTCTTTACACCTTGACACCTTGACTCCGCACTCCGCCACTAGTCTATGTAGAAAGATGTGGTATATGATAGGATGATGATACAAAAGTCCAATCCCACAACCCTAACTAAACCCCCCTGCTCTCCTCCCTGCACCCAACCCCCGTACCTCTGCATTCCCACCCTCTGCAGCCATTGATTCCCACTCCCCATTACACTGACCTGATTTGGTCTCCCCTGCGTCTGCCTTGTTCCTCAAGCCCCTGCTGCCCAAACCTTGAACCCCCTTGGCCACGCGGCCACACCCGACTTTGCCCCTGCAGCACTCTCCAGAATAACCCTCCTCCAATGCCAACTCCAAGCCCCCGGAACCCCCTAATGACTGCTTCCGGCATCACCAATAACTCCAAACACCGCCTGCACTTCCTCCACTGCTGACCAAATGCCGCTAAAAGCAAAAGCACATTCCGCTCAGCATACAAAAGCTCTGAAAATACTTTCCTTTTTTTGTTTGTTGCCTGCATTCCTTCTATGCAATGTCCGCAGCATTGCTGCCAGATTCTCCGCCAGCTTCCGCCTCGCGTATAAAAGCACCACATCGCCCAAAATCAAGGACCTTAGTGGATAAAAATATAATAGATTCATCTGGATACATTTATCATTTCCCAGATTCTCTGCCATAGTGTTTAGTAAGCTTTGCATAGAGATGCAAACCACTTAGTTAAATTCCAGCCAGAGACATATTGTTGAATGATTTATTCATTACTAATGTGAATGTTCCATCATCAACATCTACGAATTCCCATTCTCACCAGCTCCTATTGGTCAAGGAGGCTGGATTCAGAATGATGGGTGAGGGAGGGACTTGGCACATATTCAAGGATTTTTTAGGCCCAAAAAAGCTTTAGGATGGGTTGGAGCTGACTGGAAGATGCTAGGTATCTCAACCCAGCCACCCATTGCTACTTTTGCTCTAATATTTATCTCTTGTATTTTTGTTTTTACCAAATATGGTTGATAGGCCTAATCCAATTCAAGAAAAATAAGGGTATTAAAAATTCTTTGCTCACTCAGTTGAAATTTAGACATATGGGCCTATATTGCTTCAAAGTATTGTCTGTTGATTCATTTATACCTTCATATGCAAATTGATTGTATGCCTAACAGAAAGGAGTGATAAGAAGTATGATTGTCCACAAAAAACTGACTATCCACAACAAAAACTACAGTTAGATGAAAGTGAAAGTATCAAATTACAAAAGAATGGTAGTGTTTTTTCTATTGATAAATACAAATTCACTTGAGAGAATGACCAAATGTGTGGAATCCGCACAGAATATTGAATAATCAAGATTTTTCTTCTTCCGGATGAGATCAGCTCCTTTGGGGTCAGTAGGGCAGCGTGAAATTTTATTTGTTCATCTCATCAACTTCTCAGGGGATGAACAAAACTTTTGCACTTCATCTGGTACTTTGGGCCACTCAGCCTTCCGCGACAAAATTTGCATCGCACCTCCTGCAGCTAGATGCCATTGGTTTTGATCAGCTAGGAGCCACATTCCCGGGTTGTCAGTCAAGAATCGGATTTTGACCCAGCCGTCCTTGGGAATTGTAAATGTATCGCGTCTGAAAAACAGGCAGCATGTGTTTAACATTGCGAAATTTTGTTCTTCCAGATAAGTCGAGACATATGAAAGCACTTACTGTATCACGACTTGGTTTTCTGATTTGGGTAGCTGTCTTCGGAATTTCATCCGGTTGCTCCATTTAGGTGGATATGTCCACCCTTTTTTGCTGCCATATTCTGGGCTTTTGTCCTTCCCCCAGTACTCAGGGTAAGCACCTTTGTAAGGCTCATGGACCTCAAGCTGATGCATATTTACGCGAGAGTTCGCGGACGCCGTGGCTGCGGTGTAAGAGCTTGCCGGATGTTTATGGGATTTGGCATGGTCGAATGATGGGCTAACCTTTTTCTTTTTTTCGGGGGGTTTTTGGGATTTTTGCGGTTTTTCTTGTCCAGGGTGGGAGCTGACATTTGGTTGCGATATGTTCTGGTTATTGGAAGTCGTGGTCTGGCTAGGAGGAGGGCCACCCGGATGGTTTGCTTGCGGGTCAGGCGGGGCGCTGCTCGAAGATCCTGAGGGAGCACTAGTTGTGGCATTCGCATGTGGGTCATTTGAGTCTGACCAATTCAAAGGGCCATTCGATGTGGCATCCGTATGTGGATCAGTTGAGTTTGACCCAGTCAAAGGGCCATTGGATGTGGAATCATTCAAGGTGTTGTTAGGTGATGAACCCATCGACGCGCCAGTAGACGTGGAACCTGTCATAATTGGAGAAGCTGTGGCAGTTTGAGACGAGTTTCCTAGATAACTTCCTAGGCCGCTTCCAATAATCCACGGACGATGTCCGCTCAAGGAAAAGGTGGATGGACCTAATATGCAATTTGGAGGCGCAGACACAATGTACATCAATATCGATCATGTGGCTATCAAGAGATTCATCTTGCAAAGCTTACCCCCACTCAGATTATTGATAATCATATCAATCACCTCTGGCTTGTCCGCAGAGAGAATAAACTGATAAGGTGAAGGTACTGATGGGCCATCCTTTCCGTCGCCTAGATTCGTTAACAGAGAGCTACTAGGAAGTAAAGGTACCCAAGTCTAGTTTTTTTGTTTCTTCATTGTCAGCCTAGCGGGAAGGTGCGGTGTCAAGTATATGAAACCTTTACTCACAGTCGAGTTGAACATTCCAACTGAACGATCGATCGATAGGGAGCACAAAGTGCGCGATATGGTCAGTAAGCAGGGGATGGACAAGAAATCTTGAGAGTCTCACCAGTACTTCCACCTGGGGATGGACCGAGAAAATAGTCTACCGTATATGTTCTAACATTCATCAAGCAATGAGAAATCCAATCAGTCAGAATTGTTCCCGTATGTAATCACGGCGGCCGCCTTAGTAAAATTGCATTCAGTTTGGTAGCTTACTGGGTAGGCGGTGGAGGAGCGACAGGTACCAGAGGCCGAAGCCTACTAGAATCCAGTATTTCGATCCGTTCTGCGTGGTCTTGTGTGTGCGGAACACCCTCTGTCCCCTCTCCGTATGCCACGATGCCAAGGATCTCATGGACAGCTTCCGGATTATCATACTAGAAGGTGAGCATAGGTTAGCCGGTGCTGATTGATACCAAGAGAGTGTTAAAGCTGTCATGTATTTACTTTAAACTGGTCTGTCACGAGGGTTGCCCGCATCCAAAATTGTTCGTGGTGCTCATGTTCTGCATGTAAGACAACACTGTATCTTTGTCCCACTTCTATCTGTATCCCCCCGCTGAAGGTAACAGGCTCAACTTCGACTCCATCTGCTTCGATCACCGTCAAGTTATGGGAGTCTATACTGAATATGATGGGCGCCATTGAACCAGCATTAACCAGCCTCAGTCTGTAGCTGTAAGTCCATGAAGGTGAGGTTGGAGCAGAATCCAGAAAGTGAGTTAGCATTCGGAAACCCAAATTTATCTGATTCACAGTGGCTGGCACAAGGTCAAAGATTCGGAGGATGCCCGTCTAACAAACCTTCTGGATTTTTCTACGATGACCTTGTGGTATTCAGGGAAGATAATCTCGCCATTTGGTCGATGAGGGTATTGACCGACACCGTTGATGGTGCCACTATCAGGGACTGGCTCATTGCCGACTTTCCCCCCTACGCCCTCAGCCTAAATACAGCCGGCACATTGTTAGAACCGTGGTAATGAAGATCGCACATCCCCTCCGGATGTAACACAGAAAGCTCACCGAAATGTATTTCTCGGTCAGCGCCTTTGAGTTTTCATGGTATAGATCACTCAGATGCACCATGATTTCTTCATCATAGGTGATGGGAGTGTTCGAGTGAGTTGGATGGACCACTAAGCCTCCAGTGAGGCCTTCTGCTGCCTGCGTGCCATATCCTGCCTTCCAAAATGCAGTGCCTGTGAACGAGCCAGGCTGAAGCTTGTAGGACATCTGCTCACCCGCTGGCTCGAGAACGAAGAAGTTAGTACTTCAAGTCAGAGCCCACATATATGGTTCATCGGATTAAAGTGCGACTTTTACCAACCGGGGATTCCACATTCTGTTACACCAGCTATGCCATCAAAGTAGTTTGTTCCTGATTGGAATAACCCCTGCCAATGAATCGAGGTTGGTTGGGCTAGATTATTTTTAACATTTACAACCACTTCGTCGCCTTGATTTACTTCAATTATAGGGCCGGGATATTGACCTACGCGACAATCACGATCAGCAATCAATGTAAGTGACCCCGTATCGATGCTACTGACCATTTGCTACTATCATAGCCTTCTCGACCCCATCAGGAGATCCCAGTCGCTCATCTATCACGAAAAAGAACTCTCGCTTCTGGGGTGGCTCGCCTTTTATATGGCCAATGACGGATTCGTTTGAGGTGGGTATCCGAACGGGGATTGTATTGATTCGATTGCGTAACTTATCCTGCAGAGATATGTTCCGCAAGCCTAGGACTAAGCCAATCACAAGGCTGGCCACAACGATGATCTATTTTAGTTTTTTGAAGAACAGGCGGGAAAGCTTCAAGTTTCAGCTACTTCTGAAATTATCCATGGTTTTTTTATAATTTCTACTGGATGTATTTTTTTCCACCAGATGGGACAGAGAAGCCTTACGAGAATGATGGAACCGATCACGATTTGAAATTTTGTTGGGGACAAAATGGCACGCTTCAGCCTACTTGAGATGGTAAAAGATTGGCCATAGGACTGATCAGATCTTTGGTGAGGAGTAAGCTCAGAGGCATAGGTGCTTTCGTGATATGTCCTCGGGAAACTCTCGGTTTCACTGGTATGGGAGCTTGAGGCTTGCAAGTTTCCTCTGGAAAAATTAGGAAACCGACTTGGTTGAGAGGTATCTTGACTACGTGATTGAGAGGTTTCTCGACTCTGGAAGCTTGATGATGGAGGACAGACGGACTTTCGACGGCGAGCGCCTGCTGAGGAAGCTTGAATGGAATTGCTTTCAGAAGCCCAAGAGCTTTGCGAGCCCGTGTCACTTGAGCCAGCGGAAGAGTTAGACCAAGGCCACCGCACCTTGAATGAATCTGCGAGGCTAGAGCCGAAGCTGGGAAGCTTTGGTAAAGTCATTGGGGAAGCTGTTTCTTGATGAACCAGGAAAGAATTTATATCTTATAACGAATGACTGATGGAAAGGGATCGTACCGGAAGAAAGTGTGTCGAATACGCTGGTGTTGCTATGAATCTCGCTGCTAGCGTGTATGGATATTGGCCCAAAACCCTGAATGGCATGAATCTCAAAGAAAGAGTTATGGCGCAAAAATGCAAAAGATGGCAAGATGGACGACACAGTGGTATCTTTACACAGAGGTAAGGTCAAAATGCCGAAGCTACAAAAAAAAAAAAAAGAAAGGTGACAACCAAAAACGGGGAGGCAGATAAACATAGACTCTCCGCGTCATTGGGGAATGTTCTCATCAAGGATCCACGCAACGAGGCTCGACACGGAGTATCGGTAGCACGGAAACCTGCCTGTGGGGAGCTGAGTTATTGCGTATCAGTGAAGCGCAGCAACTGAAGATGGCCTTTGATTAGGAAATGGCCCTTGCGCGAATTTGGCACTTCCCTCGAGTCAGGAGAAAAGTTTTTCATGAAGGAGGCCGAGGCCCCTGCCCTCAAGTTCATCGATGAAGCAACCGGTTGCCTGCAAGTTTTCGCGGAGCCACGTGACGACAACGACTCGGTCGATAAGTCTCGTGTCAAAGGGCTGGAGGCCTCGCGAGGCCGGCCCTGCGGAGGCTCGGCTCTTGGCGTCAGCAGAACTACCCGCCCTCCGATCGACATGAGGTCTGGTGAAGCCAGCTAAACGAAGGCCTCTGGAGATGAAGGAGCCGCAGCTTGGGCCAAATCATCAGCAAGGCAACAACAATGTTTGTATGTATTCAGGGAGGGAGATAGGATACCTTTTTTTATATGTATCAAGGACTGATTCAAGGTCCTTTGCCGCCCAATCTGCAAGAAAATGTATCTTTGGTTGTGTACATCCCATAAGCTGGGATGAAAACACCCTGCAGTGTGACATTTGGTTGAGCTCAACCGAGTTAATGAAAATACAAGGCCTTTGGTTTGCATCAGTTTGACCAATTTTAAGTTGGCGTTTCGCCCCGGTG
>SMGU01009550.1:0-20034 GCA_004348175.1 Puccinia novopanici
CACACTAGCATTTTTTGCTTCTGATCCCCTTCAAATCTTTTCCATCCACTTAGAAGTCTTAGCTTTAACATGCTGCTGAGTTGTAGGTTTGACCAAAAACAGTCAAACCAGGAAGTTTCTTTATGATTGATCACACCTTCTTGATGTGAGATGTAGAAAGCAATGTGTAAGTTGTTTTTAGAAATTCCCATGAGCCTCATAAAAATTTCCCCTGAAAGCTTATTGTGAACACCCCTCATGAATCCAGCCTCACCAGAAAGAATGTGTGGGAAATAGGTGTCAGGTGACATGAAGGTAATTCTACCCTGTCTCTGGCCTTACTCTCAATAGAAAGTGTTTTTACCCCCCTCAGGAAAACAAAGGGTTCATTGAGGTGAAAGTGGAGGATTTTCACAATACCTCTGGAGTCACAAGAGATTTTACTGATTGTCACCTCTCACTTAAGTGTGAAAATTATTTGCTGGTGCCTATGGCTTCAAATGGGGCAATTGGCTTACCTTGACCCCCATTTATTATCTGATATAACCAGATGTAAGATCTTAACCAGGTTTAAAGCAATCCTGAAAGAAACAATGAGGTTTTTGGAGGTTCCCCTATAAAATGAAACAAGCCTACTCTTCACACCACAAAAAATACTGTGTTGCTTGCTAGCAAGTGACATCCAGGAGCTCAGACCACAACTACATCCAGGGTCCTTGCAAAACCCATTCAAAAAAGCATTGCACAGTGACTGCAAACCAGGGGATGTGCTCAAGAATGGGAGGAGCATCCACCAGAGCTTCCTTGATGTCAGTTGCTAGCAACCAAAATCCAGGCACTCATGGTGCCATTAAAGCTAAGATGATTAAAAAACATCCCCAGGTTTGAACAACATTACACCAGCTACACTCACAGTAGCATACACATACATACCAGAATGGAAGACTTCCTGTTTGTCCAGATTGCTTAATTTATACAGGCTAATTTTAAATTCTAACCTTTGTTTGGTGATGGGAACTCATCTGTCATCATTTTCATCCCCAAACAAAGTTTGGAATTTAGAATTAGCCCATCTCAATTAAGCTTTCTAGGTGAAGAGAAGTATTCCAATGTTAAATTTCAAAGCTCAACAAACACAAAGTAGATGTCAGCACCACTTTTGGTCAATTGATACCAAAAAGAATTTCCAACTTCTTTTCCACCAATATTCATAGATTTTTGGTGTTTCTACTCAAAGCAAAATCTCGTAAGAGGGCCTAAAATATCTGAAGAAACGGGTCTGGCCAGCTTCAACAAGTTGATAAAAATTGGTGACTTTTGGATCCTAAAGCTTATTCCTATGGCATGTACCACACTTGGAAATATGGGGAAATTCGCAGCTTGAGGTCGTAGGCTTTGTAACAATTTTGGACATGCTGAACATGTACAATTCAGTTTGCCATATCTCACTACACCGCGGGTGAAGTTTCAAACTTCAGGTTGGTTTTAAAAACGATCGGGTTAGAAAACCCGACCTGAATTTGCAAAAAAAACGGATTGGTTAGAATTCCGTTTTTCTTGCGGGATGTGATTGGAACTGGCAAAAACTGTAAATGAACACAGTTTTTGGGTGCAATCTGGGTTCCAAAGTCAAAATATTGCGTAACTCAGTTTTGACTGGAAACCTAGCTAGATTTGAGTTTCAACTCAAATCTGCAAGCTTCCGCACCTCGGTTCTCAGAGGTGTTGGTCCGGCTAACCTTGGTTTTCTTTTTCGGATTTTTTTTTTCGGATTTTTTTGCACTTAATTCAATTTTAAAGAACGGTCTAGAAGGCCATAAAACGACTTGAAAGTTCGAGAAAAAGTGGTCGGACAAAAAGTTAAAAAAAAATTGAAAGGAACTTAGAAAAAAAACTCGGCTTCGACTGTGCCTGGCAAGATTATATATGTTTACCTTCGGAGGTACTTAAGAAATCGTTGGAACAATGGTTAGAGTCCCCAATCAGTCTTTGCTTGGTTTTCTATGGTGCGATGGAGTCCCGCTCCCTCTACTTTTGGTGGTTTGCTAGGGGCTGGTCCCTGGGGCGATAAACTTTTCTCAGGCTGAACCCTGCCCAGCAAAAATCGGTTTTTTTTCGGATTGGTATTTTAAACGAAAAAATTACGTGTTTTGCCCCGTTACAACTACGAATCAGATTCAGATAGGTATTCTACACGAAAACCGAACGGTTTTCATGCCAGAAAAAAAACGGAATCTCCTCGGGCCCAATTTGGGAAACCCGAGGACCAGATTTCTACGTCAACCGCCCAGCAGGGGTGGATCGAAATGAATCCGTATTGCGATACGGATTCTTTTCGAAGCACTTCACCCGGGTGTATCCTCCAGAATTAATTGCCCAAAAGCCATAGAAGTCACATATCAGTTGTGGATATCCAAACAAAGCCTTGGAAATATCCCAACAATGATGTCTTCTCGAAGGAAAAAATCAAGGTTCTTTGCCTCAACTGTGCACCTTTTGATAAACTGTGTGCTGACGCAGAAGCTGGAAATCAGTCAGCCAAAGGATAGATATGCCAGTTGTTATCAGCTGCTCTAAATTGCCCGAAGATATCCACAGGAAGTCAAAATCAAAATCATAAATGACCCCGACCAACCTTACAGCTCATTGCTGACGATTTTCATGCCGGCCTCTGCGTCAGACGGGCAGGGTTTTTAAGCCATATGTTTCCCGGGGTCGGGTCGACCTTGCAGTTACGAACGCGGGTCTCCAAGGGGCGTCCTGGCGGCCATCGTCCAGGGGCGCGGCTCGCCCGACATGTCAACTCGCTGTGCTCGGCATCCAAGGACATGATGCCTCTGCATTTCTTTGATGAAGCGAGCTGGGTTTCATCATAAGCTAGCTAGGTTTCATCATAGCACTTTCTCGTTTCGTCCAGGACGTCAGGATCCTGCCTCACGCTGCTTCACCGAAGACCATCTCCGAAGATGGCAGTGTGCAGATCGCTGCCTTCGTAGCATCATCCGTCAAGAAGGTCATTTTGCTCAGCAATATCCACATGCCGGTTTGGCTGACCAACTGCCGAGGACGAGATAACCCACGTGTTTCGGGTTCGACTGTCTTCGCCCCCTAGTCTTTCTATGGCACCGGGCCTCGGGCGTCAAGCGTCGTCCCTGACCAACAAAAATGAAGATGGGTTTATGTCCCAATCATGCCGCAATCAGAGCCATTATACTTCCTTACCAAACTTCACATGGTCCATTTCTGACGTTGATACTATCAGCATCCCAAATCCTGGAAACTATATGACTTTGTCTTCATTTATGCCGAGCTCATAATCTTTTTGCTCATTTTGCACCATTTTCTTTCATTCCAGTCTCGACACGTATCTTACATCCTACAGCTACAATCCTTTTCCCTGTGCATCACAGCTCTTACTCCAACTGAACTACCCCGATGAAATTTCCAGATTTCATCATTAGGCTTCCTGTCCTTGTGGCTATCACCACACGCCTCCAAGTGTTTGCAAAATCTTCAACGGCTGCACAATATGCCACCTCATTTGAATCAGACCCTTGTGGGGTTAACACTGCCAATTTTAGCCTCACTCCGGAACTTTGGAAGGCAGCTCAGATGGACGAGTATATCGCCAAACATCCACTAACCCAAAATTCAACCATCACGGTTCGTTGTAGTTTCATACGTCTCCCCCCTTATCGCATATACAATTCTTCATGAACGAGATTTGATTTCCAAGTCCAATCTTGGCAACTCTCTCGTCTAGGTGCCGCTTTTGTTTTGGGAGCTGACCTTGACATCTGCTTATGTTTCTGGCAGCAATTTGCTGCTGCTCTTGGAATGACCAACTTTTATTGCGGAATCGGCTTGGAGTGTGGGGCTGGGCAAGTTGAGTTTGCCCGCTAGGGATTTTGCGAGGATGAAGAATGTGCTATAGCATCAATCCTGACTTTGAAACACCATTTCCTTGCCTTAGATTTGCTACCCAGCGATTGGCAAGGACTACCTCATTCTGTATGCAGTTCAGCAATGGAATAATTTCATGAATCAGCTTTATAGGGTGGTTGCTAGTGTTACCATGATGTTATCAGGTGAGCCAGGCTTTCTCCTTTTTGAAGACTCTAATTTTCTGGAAGCTTTAACCTTGTCTAACCGAGCTTCTCCTCAATCCCACAGATACCTCTGCCGTCATTGTTACCGATTTGTAAGTTCCATAGCTGAGGAATCAAAGATCTCCCCTCGAACCGCATTCATCAAAACCTTCAATCAGAACCCTCAATACCTGTGTTAACTGTACTCGTCTCCACAGCATTCCAGCAGGTATCAAGGGTGATAGCTCTATATTTGGCTGGGCAGTGGCGACTCTTGTCTTCTCAGTGCTTGGTACGACTCTTCGCATCTTGATCCGACGTATCAGCTAGCTGATTTGTCGCTTGCCGCATACTTTTTGTTGAGCTCTACAGCGATGTTCACTGGCCCAGCGGTTGCTTTATTTTTACCGGCCAAGATTGCGCCTGAGGTTGCAGAAGCTGCAACGGCTGCTGTAGCTGCACAAAGGGCAGCGTCGGGTGCCAAAACAGTCAGAGAGGCTGAAGCGGCAAGCAGCCTTGCGGACGGTGCAGCCTTACGACATATGGCTAGTCAAGCTACGCCCCCGGCCGGTATTCCCCACGCCAATGTACCTGCGGATCTGAAAACCTCGATGCAACAAGTTTTGAATGGTGCTGACAGGCCGGGTATTCAAGCGAAGAAAAGGTTGAAGCGAGATCTAGTTGCAACTCGATCTCTCCGCCAAAGGCCACATCGCTTGCAAAAGAGAGCACCACCAAATGTTCTAGCATACGTACGCCAATCTCAATGTTTCTCTGAGGGACGATTCCCGGTGGAGGAATGTGCAAGTTTGGATATAATCTCCTGATTCTACCATTCTCTCTGGTGTGGTGCTGACAGGCCCGATGGAGTTTCTGGACATTCACCTGGGAAGATTACGCACCCGCTTCCAAAACTTCATTTCCCTCACCTCCAAGACTGCGCTGGCAACTCCAATCTACAGTGATGCGGGCATTGCGCCAATCATCATGCAAGGTGTATTCCTGAACCCAAACCCTAGCTGGGAAAGTCTGGCTGAGGATACCAGAAAACTTGGAACGATTGTGCTCCTTTCCGAGTTTTTTACAGCACTGGTGCGAATATTGCTTTGCTTCTGTCTTCTTCTCCGAAAGAAAAGAAAAATCCTGATATTTAAGGAACATTAACCACATGCGACACTTCTTTTTATCGATCTTTGGAAACAGGGGTTTGTTGCCACAATCGGGCAGGTAGGCGTAGTGACTTCGATCGCCTTGTGAACCCAAGTGCTTAATTTTGTCCAAATTCTTCATTTGCCTTAGGATCCATGCCACTTTGAGGGTCCGGCTGGTGCCTGGGGCGGCAATAATGTTCTTTCTCACTGCGACGAGCAAGGAGTGTAAGTTCCACTGCTCAAAAAAAGAATCATACGCTTATGAATAGACATGAAGTTGTAACTGACGAAATTGATACTTGATTGAATCAGGATGAGAAGTATAGTCATGACAGATGTCGATAACTTTGATCATAGAATTCGGAATGCTTATCTCTTGTCCCAAAAGTATAAGTATGACGTTTACGACCTCGTCACACGCGCAACCGATTGCCAAAATAAATACGGCGTTTATGGGTCAAACTCGTAAGACGACCTCCTTTTCACTTCTCAAGGCATCTCGGCTTGGTTTCTTTTTTGACCTTTTTTAACCACGCACACCGCCTCGCTTGATTGCAAACTCGGTGGATTTTTTTCTCTAGGGCGCCGTAAGTATTTTCTCTTCTTGATTGCCAGTGAATACTGCGGCTTTGTCTGACCTATCCTGCCTAAAATTGGTCTACAGACCACCGGTCAAGGCTGATTCTCCTTGTGCATTCCAAATGCCGGTGTGTGACATGACAACCCCGGGTTGGTGTTTCTCCTCAGATTTATTTCTTACCTTCCGACACAATCATCATCATCACTGCGAGCTTTTTCTGACTAGCAGGGTGACTTTCTGATTCTATTTGCGCAGGTATGAAAAAGCGATTAGATGAAAAAGATGTGAGAGAGAAATACAAAGCCAAGGCTTGTCGTGAGGAATACAAGCTTCCGATTTAGAATCATTTGTTTCACATCGTCCTTCGCCATTTCGACCTTCTCTTCTTACTGTATGGCGTAAATAGACTTGCTCGTCTTCTGGTGAACCTGCTTTTTCTTTTCATATCATTCTCTTAACGACATTTTTTCATTTGTGTGCTTCTCTCCAACCAAAAGAAAGTATCATCATCAACACGATACGGACAGTATCCAGTACATACGATTGTAATCCATCAAGGAGTATCAGCCTCAATTGTTTTTTATTCACTGTGGACAAACATGCCATTTTGTAGCATGGAAATGAAACTGGTGCCACTTAACAGCACAATACTGCAGCAATAATTATCTGTGAAAGCTAAACTTTCAGTCTCTTCTTCTAGACCACATTCCTATTCAGTGATTCTACATAGTAGCAAGTCAGTGTGTAGCTGGACTACAGATGTCATTAAGTGATGACACCTTCTCCATGGTAATATTTTGCCTTGATCATCGCTTTCCGAACCTTGCATCCTGAAAGCATCTCGTGGTTAAATGAATTAGAAAGAATTTCCCAGTCAAATAAGCGCTATGCAAACTTAAATTTGTTGAGTCGATCCTATTTAATCCTGAATGCAATCAAGCTAGTTGATATTGATTGAGATGAACCAATTGAATGTATATTTAAGGTCTTTCCCTTAGATATATTTTATTTATCAACATTTCATTGGTTAAGAGCAGCGCAGTCCATCCCATAGAAATTAGAGTGGGTGAGTGCCTCTTAATTCATTAGGGATTAAACAAGATAACTAATGTGATATCAAAAATATGAAATTGGTTGGTGCATCCTAGAAAAGCTGGTATGAACTTAACCACTAGGTGTTTTCTGGAAGCACTGAAATCAAAGAGGATCAACTCTACCAAGTTAGGCTTACAGGCTGTGTGAATTCTATTCCTGAGTAATGAGAATGTGAGGAATTTCAATTCAATACAGAAGAAAATCATAAAAGAATATGTAGATAAATGTTTCAAAAAATTAAATACAAGAAGAAACTGATTAAGCCACCCACACCATTTTATGAAAGAGGAATGCATTGCATTTTTTCTAATTTCTACCATTTTGAGTTTAGTTTTTCAATTCAATAAATCAAAGCAGATTTTTTTGATTATAAGAGGGAAAAGATATTTCCACTACTATGTAAAGTTTTGCTCATTTTCTTGCTATTAAGTATCATGTAACATTTTTCTTAAGAACTGGAAAAGTTGTACTTGCGATGCTCTCTTTTATTTCTTGTGCCTCGCTTTGGTTCACAAACAGGTTTGTGCCACCCAAAATAGATTCCCACTTTACCCCCAGATGGGTCATCCCCAAGGGTTAAGGCTGTACCCTGGATGGCTGCACCTGGGTGCTCACCCATGGTGTAACCCCCAGGTGTGGATAATTGGAAAATGATTTGGCTCACCTGGGTGTTTTTGCAGGGAGAGCAAGGGGGAGATATTCCACCACCAATGGCAGATTTGATTGCTGTTTTGGCTTCCTGAGGAT
Source organism: Puccinia novopanici (assembly GCA_004348175.1). NCBI lineage: Eukaryota > Fungi > Basidiomycota > Pucciniomycetes > Pucciniales > Pucciniaceae > Puccinia > Puccinia novopanici. Next base: position 7,641 of record SMGU01009550.1, read on the forward strand.
TCTCAGAGTCTTAGACATTATTGATATCCTGTTTACAACCTGTGATTTATAATAATTGAAAATGGAGACATTTTTATTTTTATTTTAGGAATTCTTTTAGTTTTTTGATAGCTGTCAGGAAAAAAAATGAAATCAAAAGACCAATCAAAGTGAAAGAATGTTATGCCACTCCTTCAGACATAACAGCTCCTTGACACATTGCAGCACAAGCAAGGAGTGCTGCCAAGATAAGACCCAGAGACCTTTGGAGAAAACACGTTCAGATTCTGCACTCGTGGCCAAGATTGATTCAAGGAGACATTGAGCAATTATTGATAATGTGAGGAATGTTTTTTTTTTCTTCAATTTTGCTAGTATTGGAGGATTTTGGTTCCCTCAGCCTTGAAACCCTCTTTCAAGTAGGACAAGATTTCTGCATCAAATTTTTCTGGCAGATTGTCCACTGCCTTGTCTTGATACAGTTAAGAATTTAAGAAGATTTTTTGTTGTTTGGTTGATTTGTAGTTGTAGTTGAGCTAGAAGGTGTATTTTTATCTTGTATTTTATTTTCCTTGTTAAACATCTTGGCAGCTGATTGAAAGATGTCAAGTATTTTTTCAACAGAAATGTGGTATTATTCAATAATGAATCCTTCATAATTCTTCCAAAGCTTGTTCTGAATGTTGGGTCAAGAATCACCACACAATAGTAGATTGGATTTTTGAGAGCATTGGTGAGGTAATTCTCAATCTTGTTGACAATAAGCATGGCTGGTTGGATGAGTAGGGATTGATCATAAAGGCCTTGTTAAACTTGTTTGAGATGCTTGATAAGCACCATGTATATTGGGAGTGATTTGTTGAGCATTGGGTAATCTGATCCACATAAGATTTCCATTGCTTTGCATAGTGGGTCTAGTAGATTCATGAGGTTTGTTGCTTGAGTCCATTCAGCAGGTGAAAACATAAATTTCCTGGCTTCATTATATTCCCGGAAAAGTGAGTACAGGATTTTTTCAGGAGAATGGTGTGCCAGAACATATGGAAACTTGAGTTCCAGCAAGTTGCCACATCAATGTCAAGGCAGGAAAATTTTACCCCAGTCTTGGCAAGATTGGGTTGTGAAACACCACAGCCTTCTGAAATTGTTCACAAAATTGTGGAAAAAATTGAACATATGTTGAAAGGCCATGTACCTGCTATGAGATGGTCTTCAAATCTAGGCAGATTTCATCAGAAGTGGAAGTTATAGACAATATCAACATCACATTAGGTTCAGAATTGAGGCCGTCAATTGATAGCTCTCTACCATCCTTTTCATCAATGGTACCTTGGACTGCAAGAACTGCCTTGGCCCAAGGTGATCACTTGGTTGATGCATCCCAGAAGATGTGTCTTTGTATTGAAATGAGTTACCACTTTTGAAATCTCTTGAGCAATTTTACCTTTTGTCAAAGCATTGTTGGCTGTAATTTTGAAAATATTATTCAAAAAGTCATATTCTTCCAGCACCCAATAAAAAAATTTGGCGAAGTTCATTCCTGTATGCTGACCTAGATTGATTTGTATATAGATAATCATTAGAACAGTAAGAAATAACTTTGACATTGAGGGAAAAAAAAGAAAAAAAATATGTACCTTGAACAAGGGGATGGAAACTGTGATATTTTTCATTTGAAAATTGTGATCAATAAAGTGGGTGGTGATCCCCATAAGAGCAGTTACATTTGGTGCCATCCAAGAATCTTGAGAAAAGGAAATGAATTCCTTTTTTGACAGGAATTAAACCTTGACCTTCTCTTGCATCCAGATGAAGACTAGAGAAAAGTGGTTAGGTATATTTTGTTGGGAGATATGCACTGTCAATTTTGAAGCTTTTCATTAACCAAATGGAGTAAATTCTTGAAAGAATTTTGTCCAACTATTGAAAAGGGAGGTTGGCATTGGCAAGGAAGTAGATGATTGCTTTTTCAGAGATTCACTATTGAGTTGGAGCTACAGAGCAATAAGAAATGAAATACAAGGTAATTCAGAGCCTTACAGAATAAAATAGCACAAATTAACTGGCTTGTGGGCCATTTGACCATTCATGAGATACTTTTCCATTTCAGCTTGAGTCTCATCAATCTTTCTATTCAATTTTGGGTTCACCAACTTGTGTTTCTTCATTAATTGCTTGTGAAAAATATTTGTACTTCCAGAGCAATCCTTGTTGATGTAAGTGCCGCACTTGAAAGTCTTGATCATAACCTGGCAGACTTCTGAATTTCCATTATCCTTGCAGGTATCTTCGGTTACACCCCCGGGTAAACACCCGCACCCGGATCTAATCGGATGTGGGGACCGCGAAGAGCCTGAGACCCCGTCCCGAACCCCGGTCCACAGCTTGACCCCGGGTCCGTCCCCATGACCATCAACGGCAAACAACGATTGCCCAAACATAAAACTTTCATGTGAGTCTCTTTTTCCTTCTTATTTTCTTGATCCTTGATAAAATTTCTCTTAACTCTCTAAATTATTTGATTAGGATTTGCGATGAACCTTCCAGTTACCCCAGCCCCCAGACGGCCAGGCAAACCAGGAGGCAAAGCTGGAGGCAAGCCTGGCGTTTCGCTGCGTACCAAGCGCCCGACAACATACTACGATGGCGAGAAGGATGCGCCCCTGGTTCCGCGACCGGCTGAAGGTGGACCCAAACCGCGCCGTCCGACGGCGGGCGCGGACGGCTTCCCAGGAGGTCCCTCAGCCACATCAGACCAAGCTGATCATGTTTCGCCTCCCGACAGCAAACCGAGGGGTAAATCAGAAAATTCAAGGGGCGGGCCCCGCTCTGTGGAGAAGAGTAAGATTGGCGCAGCTTTGCTCAACAAGCGACAAAGTGTCTCTTACGGTCGTGCCCAGCTCAAAAGCACCCCTCACCCACTGCCACCTATGCCTGCAATGCCCGGTCGTTTTGGCGGCCACACCGGCGATGACCGCATTGGTGGTGGTCTCAGGAAGAACCTCTCATCTGGGGCATCCCTGATCAATATTGACAGCGAAACCCTGGCCCAGGGAGACTTTGACACCGAAAATTGTAGGCTCCAAGTTCTGATTGGAAAATTCACTGAAACGTCTCAGAATGGCGGCGCTGATCTAATGAACTGCATTTTCCGTCTTCCTGGCTTACTATTTGCCCAGTTATGATGATTCACTTGGCTGCCATAGGAGGAGGGGCCACAGACCCAGAAAGCTTGAAGTTATTCAAGGAGTCGCTTCGTGCCACACGTCTAACCACCGATCAATCACTCCAGGAAAATGCTTACAAGTGCGTCTCCAACTCATTCACCCATGCCGCGCTTATAGCACATGTGCATTGTGAGCCACTGAGACTTGTGATATTTCTCTTTGGCAGAAACTACGGGCATTTGTGGCTATGAGCAAGGATATCGCAACGCTGGAAAACGAGATGTTGGAGTTAAAGTCCGTCCTTGAGGAGTTTAAGACTCTGCCAAATGATCTCGATATGGGTCTGGGTATGACGACCGAAAGCAATCTTTGTGAGTCTAATATTCTCAGTGAGCCCTACTTCGCAGCGTTCCGCAGCATCCTAAGCATCGGTCCCAACTGGTCTGCTTATTCGCCAGCCGGGGAGGCGAAGCGGAAGGCGGCGAGGAATTCCGTTGCGGACGTCAATGCGCTCTACAGGAACCAACTGGAATTGCTATGGGAGACCGTTGAAGGCTCGCAGAAATTTCTCCCCATCCAGCCCGGTCGACACATCTTGTCCGAGAGCAAATCCTTCGTCGAGCTCAATCCGATCACTTACCAGCCTAAGCAAGCTGTCCATCTCGTTTTACTCGACGACAGTCTCTTGATTGCCGTTCAGAAGCAGAGTCACTCAGCCACTGGCAAAGCGAAGCTGATGGCTGAGAAATGCTTCAATCTGGCCCAAATCTCGATTGTTGGTCTGGATGATGGCCCCGGTTTGTTTGTTTTGACATTTTTTAAGAATGTCAGATCTTGGATTCCAAATTCATTATTTCCACTTCCATCTCCAGATCTCTCGAATGCACTCCAGATTCAGCGTAATCAGGAAAAGGTTATTCTGCGCACTGACCGTCCTCAAGAGAAAAGAGATCTCTTAGACTCCTTCAGAAGAATTACGGAAGTGATGGCGCGCAAGAAACGCAAACAGAGCGTCATGGATTTCGGAGCTATGGTCAGCTTTTTGCAGCTTCAGTCTTCTCAGTCAGGATGATGATCGACCCCCGCAAAATTGATTCTTCCGCCTTTTTCTATTGCATTTACATAGGGCTCTGAACATCCATTTCGAGCCAGTCTGTTACTATCCTCACGAGGATTGGAGGGTGCCGGCAGCCAGTTTCAATCCGGAAAGTTGTTGAGCCTGGGGAAGGATGACCGGACACACAAGACATGCAGCCAGGTTGGCGACCTCCTGGACGAGGTGTCAGTCGGAATAGCGTGTCGACGGTACGAGGAGGCGATCGAGCAGGTCGAGCGGGCGCGTCAGATTGTTGCCCAGTGGTCCGCTGACGAACCCAAGGCGGGCGAGGTGGTGGGTCAGCTGGAGGGGCAAATTGAGGCGCGGGCGCAGGAGTTGGCTGACCGCCTGCTATCTGAGCTGGCTGAGACCAGTGTAAAGAAAGCCCAGCTGGTGCGGACGGTCGCGCTTCTCGGTCGACTCGCCGGCCCATTCGCGCCCGTTGAACGCGCCAAGGAGGCTTTCCTCGCCATGCGATCTGAACATGTCCGGAGACAGATCGGCCGGATCAAGTTTGAGGGCGATCTCGCCCTCTGGGTCTCCCGACTTCCTTTGTCCTCTTCAGCCTCGTCAAGAACACATGTGAATGGTACCTGACCGCCTTCAGGGATAACCGTTTGGCTTCTGGTCCGTTCCTCCACCCGCGAAATCCGCTCCCTAACCAGTCACTCATGCATTCTCTTTCCTCCCTTAGGTTTTGTTAAATGGGCAGTCGATCAACTCGACCTATTCGGCGAAATATTTAGGCGCCAGGTATATGAAGGCGAGGAAGATCCATTGACAATCCAAGAGTCCATCTCGGTCACTAAAGCCCACGCCGGCATGGTCAGCCTTCTCCCTCTTTTTAACCCAGCCACCGTGACTGACAGTCTTAAAAATGGGTGTATCGGCTGGGATCGAACACTGTGTGTTTTGGTTGGGATGTAGTTGAAGGAAGTCGGGTTAGATTTCGGCTTCCTCCTGTCGAGCGTCTTGTCCAACCATTCAAAGGCCATCCGCAACCGACATCGCCTGACAACGTCCGGCAAGCCCCGGGCTCTGTCTGCTGACCCGGCCCGTCCTCGCCGCCTCCCGAGCACTCTTATCACAGCAAGATAATAATCAGATCGAACCAGTTAGCTGCGTCATCATAAATATTTGAATATCTTAAAATCTCTTTGTCTGGTGATATCTCCCCCCTCCCTCACTCCCTTTGCCTGAATTGCCCAAAGATGGCGGATATGCGGGCTTGGGCAGCCCACAAGCCAACCTGCCCTGGTCCGCAATCTCCATCGACGGTTCGGCTGGGCACAAGTAGTATCAACCTATTGCTACCCCGTCCGAACCGATCACCAGGGGAAAATTTTAGGCACGTGTGTAGCAAGTGTCATAAATAGTACAAAGGGACCCTTTGAACTTTTTTTTAGCACCCTCTATACAAGTGCCAGAAATTTACTCCTGGTGGATGTATGCACAGCAAGGCCTGGCGCAGGCCCTCTTGTACACGGGCGGAGGACATTGACGTGAATTTTATGGCAGTTTTGCTGCCCAAGTCACTTTACTTGAGCCAGCAGTGGGGGACCGGGTGTGTATGGCATGCACATGTTGGGTCACCCTGCCAATATACAGACTGACTATACAAATTCTGTTTTATTTCTGAAGACAAAACCAACTGGGGCCTGCTAGGCAGGGGTTGTTTAGATCCCAGTGGTAGAAGTGGAAGTTGAGGAGCTATAAAGAGAAGTGTTTATTACTCACTAATAAAGGACTTCTATGGGGGCTCCTGGATGTTGAAGGTGGTTTTTGGGGCGATTCAGAAGAGCAGAAAGAATGTAAAAGTTTATAAAAAAGGAATGAAAAAAAAAAAAACATATTTTTATTTTCTTACTTTATTCTAAGATTTTTTATATATATTTTTTATTTTTATTTTTTTAGTTGGCTCTAAAATAGTAGCCAGCTGACAGTCAAAGGGGTGAATTTGACAATCACAATGATGGAGTCCTTATCCAAGGGGTCCCAAACCACATTGAGCCCAGAATGGAGTGAATGGTAGTCCTTTATTTGGTTGAAAGCTTCTTCAAATTCATTGGGTTTGGGACTGCGTGTAGGGTTGATGTTACCCAGGGGATGGTGGGGAGTACTCTGCTTCCTAAACATTCTTCATATTTTGAAATTTCTACATCTATCACTCCTCTTAACCTAGTTACTGTGCCACGAACTTGTAACTAGTTTAAGAGGTTGTCATTCCCGTTACCAGTCCTCTTCTCTCATTGAGTTGGAGTACAATACTGTGCATGCCAATCTACCTGCAACGTGTCTCTTATCATCAGGTTAGTTGCAATATAATTATCAAGTTGGAGTCTGATACCGTTGTGGTATACTTTTTGGTACAAAATTTTAAATTTTTTATTTCATAATACTTTCTGGATTTTATATACATGTACTACAGGTTTCACACATATTTCTCTTAATTCTCACTCATATTTAGCATGTACATACACGAATATGCTTGTATACAACCTTTTATGTCTTTTATTTCTATTTTTATATGTTGTACACATGGTGGAGCACAAGGTGGAGGTGACATCATGGCAGGTAAGCAGCTGCGCTTCAAGAAGCATTTGCTGGTAGCATAGTAGGTGCATGGAAAAACTAGAATAATCCATTGCACAGCTTAAGTCACATCATAGTGGAGGACATGCATGGTTACTAGGCAACCTGCACAGCATGACATCATACATTCACAGCACGTGGTTGTTCCCACCAGCAATAATCCCTCACTTGCATGTCTCACCAGCAAAAATAGCTCACAATTGTCTATAAAAGAGGCTCTCCTCTCAGCTGTTTTATCTCATCTCATTATCTCACTATTGCATCTCATCATCCCATCAGATCAATCATTCCTTCCTCAACATCAGTTGTAGGGGAACACAGGACAAGTTATTAGTTATTATTTAGTTATTTAGTTATTATTGCAGCACCTTTCAAAGGAATTTATTATTACATTTATTACACATATTTACAAACACTGGCAGAGTCATTACTCCCAGATTTGAGTGTCATACTGAGTTGAATCATCAAAGCCCTTCACCAATAGTGATAGTGTGTGTCTAAAAGACACAAACTGTCACTTACATAACTTTCAAGCCTAGCTTGGGAGTGTTGTATCTGATATTTTGGAAAGGCAGAGGCTTCCTCAATTCATCCCTTTCTAAATTCAGCAAAAAGGGTGTAACAACCACTTTTTGAGTCTTACACCGGTGTTGATGCAACATTTAATTCAAGTGAAGTATTAGTGAGTTGAGTTGCCACCGTCATTCCAGATCCATCCTCCTCCAGAAGCTTGAAAATCAGAGATGGTTGTTGCAACCAATATACCAACTCCATCATCCGTATTTGAATACAAACAAGCGAGGTCACCTCTTTATCCCAATTAACGGTCATCTTCCCACTAATCTGACCTTTCAGTTTCACCATGAATTTCTTGAAGTTGGCTACAATCAACCCATCCTTCAAATGGATCCACAAAAAAGCCAGGTCTTTTCCTTCCCACAGCACATAAATGCTAGAATCCTCTGTGCATGCCTCAAAACTGTGTTCACCCAATTTGCTCTTGAGATGGAGCTACCAAAATCTCCCCACTTGTTTTGTACCATACAGAGATTTCTTGAGCTTCCAAAATTTACCAGGCATGACCGGATAACAAGGTGGAAGTTTCACCCAAACGACTTCATCAATGTCACTATGAAGGAATGTGGTCTTGATGTCAAAGGAAGCAATTAACCAAAACATTTTCCCCAAATGGTCAATGCCGCTCTAAGGGAAGAAAAAATAGGATCCAGGGAAAAATTATCAGTGTAATTTACTCCTTTGAGCTGCCTATGACCCCCAACAATGATCCTAGCCTTTCTTTTCCACAACACCCCTTGCATTTTCCTCTTTGTCCCAAGTAGCCATCTGGAACATAAAAGATGCCTCTTTTCCTTCAGAGGATCATCCTCAATGTGCACCTTGTGATGTTCAAGCAAGTCAGTCTCTTCATTCATTGCCACCATCGATTCTTCCAAATCCCTGGACTTCACAGCCTCCTCATATGATGGGGAATCAGATCCCAAATCCCTGGACTTCACAGCCTCCTCATATGATGGGGAATCAGACCCACAAGGATCCAAATCCTCCAGAACCTTCACCGCTGTGTCCTGTTCATCCAAAGATTCACCAAGACAAGAATCCCCCAACTGGTTACACTCTATGGCCAAGATGATTGCCTCCCAATCCTCAATCACTGCCAAAGAGTAGCTGCATGAATGAAAGGTGCCTTGTCAAAAAGTACTGAAGCCGCTGTCACAATATTGCCTGTCTCCTCACACCACAAGATCCACACCTTAGAATCTGGGGAACTGCCAATGTGCCTAAGTTTCTTGGGGTAAGGAACAACCTGTTTTGGTTTCTTGTGGTCATAAGCATACGTGTCACATCCAAAAACACACAATATGCCAAAGGAAGGTTTTCTCCCCATTACCGCCTCAAATGGTGTGATATACTTCCCATGGTGAAGAACTCGATTAAAGATGTAAGCAGCACAACAAAATGCAAACAACCAGAGTGTTGGAGGCAGTGCCTTCAAGTGAATCAGAATGTGAAAGAGTTCAGCAAGTTTTCTGTTAGTTCTTTCCACTGGACCATTCTGATGATGTTCATATGGTGCTGACCTTTCATGAATAATTCCCATGTTTAACAGATAGTCCAACAAATATTTGCTTGCCACAAACTACAGCGCATTGTCTGTGCGCAGTCGCTGATTTGGCCACCTGGACAAGGTGATGAATTGCCCAAGCCAGCGGAGGAATTACCCAGTCACATCACCCTTTTTCTTCAATGGTATCACTGACACAAGAATTGACACCAAATCCTGAGCAGTGGGGATAAATGACACCCATCAACCAATTTCTTATATGGACCAATCACATCCCCAGGTTCCTTCGCTTGTTGAGTAGGATTAACAGTAGCACGTGTCTCACAGCAAGCATCAAGCTTCAGCTGTCTCACAATGGGTGCATCAATCACAGCCCCTGCCTGAATTGTGCAATCAATTAGTCTCAACAATAAGTGAAAAAACTGCTCATGCAGAATGCGGGGATGAATTTCAATAGCATTGATTGATAAACAGAGAAATAAAGAAGAATAAAACATCTATTTTGAATCTCAACCAACGGAAACTTGACACCATCCTGAATTAATGTGTAGGTATTGCCATTCCACTCAACTCAACTGTCCAATTGCTTGAATTTCCCAATTGAGATGATTGTCCCTTTGATGTCAGGACAAAATAGAACCCGAAAACTTTGAGAACACCAGATTTGGTCGTAATTTTGATGTTGCCAATGTGGGTCACAGAAAACCTATCTGTTGACGCAACAATAAGGTTCATAGAAGTCTCATTCATTGATGTAAAGATACTAACATCATTTGATACACTGTCAGTTGTGCTGAGATGAATTTGGCGGTCTGGCCAAGCCCAACAACGCCGGGTGAAAATTGGATGACTTCTTGAGGAAAGAATTTGGATTGAACAATTCTGGATACCCCAGCGGTGGTTGGTTAGCCTTCTTTAAATGGAAGTAACTAATTCAGTGGCCCTATTCCCAACGATAAAAACAAGGGTTCTTCTCATTTAGAACACACCAAGCCCATCCCACACTGTGCCCCATAACCAAACCCAAATTGCCTCTGGTAAAGCCACCCTGCGGGTGCAAACCACAAATCAGAGACTTTTGAGTTCTGTATGCAAACACCAAGCTAGATGGGACCGGTGTTGATTCAAAACAACCAGAAAGTTCCAACAAATTTTGCACCTTTATCTTTCACACCATCAACAGAAATCCTGGAATCCAACACATTAGCAATCTCCTGATAGTTGGCTTGGCAGCAAAAATGAAGACCCATTGCCAGCAGAAGATCCTCCATTATTTCCCCAGCTTGCCTGCAAATCTCTTCCAAGCACGTCTTTATTTCCGCGTAAATCACATTCACTTTCCCAGAAGCATCAACATCCCTGAAAAACTTAAGCAACATTGACATGATGTAGGTCCAAGAAACAGTACCAAACTTCTGCCAAAGCAATTAGACACATCTTGTCCCTGCTTTCCTTGCACACTTGGAAGAAGATTTGCATGGATGCTGTCTTTGATAAGAATCCCAAAAAGCTTCCTGCAATCCGGTTGGTCATCATTGGTGGAGACATCAAAATATGTTGAAGATTCAAAAACAGTAGCCATTGTGTTTGCAACAGCTAAGCGCCAGACGCAGAATTTGGAGCCATTTTTGTTGGATTTTCAGCTGATCTCTTACTCATCCCTTAACCCTTCTATTCTCTTTTATTTTCTCTCTGATCTCTCAACACTATAGCAACATAAAAGTAGCCTGATTTGTATGGTCTGATGCATCAATCTTGTAGTCTTCAAAGCCTGATTTAGAACCTGATCAACACTCTTGTCTCTAAAAAGTTGTTTCTAGTTTTTTGATCATTTATCAGCTGATTATTAAGAATTAACACCTCTTGATATTTTTGTTGTGTAGTATCTTTCTTATTCAACCTAAAATTGATCTGACTAAGCTCCCAACTCTCAGTTGTTTTTCTTTATTCATTATTCTTTCTGACTGAACCACAATCTTTCACTTGTCTTTAGCCTATTTAAGTTAGCCTACCTCAAGTAACAAATCCTCATCAGTCCTCTACCATCTTTTTCCGCTCCGCTCTTGGATCTGATCCAGTAAGACAGTCCCATCTCACTGCCCTCTTATTAAAAAGCTCTTAAGGTCTGAAGTTTAAATTTCAACAGTTTTCCTCCAACTTTGGTTTAGGGTTGAGGGTTTAGGGTTAGTGTTTAGGGTTTAGGGTTTAGGGTTTAGGGTTTAGGGTTTAGGGTTTAGGGTTTAGGGCTTAGGGCTTTTGATATTTTGTCACAGCATCAGCCAATGAAATTGGACAATTCATTCCCATAGTATGTCCAATACCAGCCAGTGCTGGTGTTGGCTCTCTCCTGTTAACTGCCTCAATGAGGCGCGCTAGATGGTCCACCGTGACAGTTTGGCTGGATGAAGAACTCTGGCAAGAGGACAATTTACCCTTGTTTGGTTTTGCAGGAGGCACCTCAGCCATTCCAGGAGACTCACTTGTGTTTTCTGATGCTTCCTGGCTGCTGGACATGCTCGGAGGACCATAAGATTTTCCTGACCGAGTAACTCGAGATTGATCTGGGTCTGAAGAAGGAGACATGGTGGATGATGCTCACAAGTGTGGCTAGTAGTTTTCCACAACCACTTCAGAGATGCACAAGTGTGGAAGACTCACTTTCACGGGTACATAGCCCCACCAAACAACTTTTTGTACTTAAAAGGTAGATAGATCCAATCAAAAAAAAGCCCTCCGACAGCAAAACAAGAGGCAGGCCGAGATGGAATTGGCAACAACAATTACTATTGAGAAACCACGGCAAAATTAGTATGAGAAACCAAGGCAGAATTGGTACAACTTTTGGCAATCAAGTTAAAGATTTTGTGGGGTAAGGGCTAAGGTTAATCTCTATCAATGCAGGCTCATAACCTGTAGAGCAAGATGAGCACAGTATATTATATGGTTAAAGTTATATATTTTGGATTCCACCAGGGGTTACAACCAGTAGTAGCATAAGTATATATATGTATTTAGTATGTATATACATCAGTGAGTTATTGTGTAAGCTCAACATCCACCAACCTACCAGAGTCTCACCTGATATACCAGTTAGAGCAACCGCATTGGTTGCCTTTTTTGGGTGGATTAAGCAACTTAGTCCAGACGCACAACCACATTGGCTTGGACTAAGCTTGGATTAACTTGGTGCGGATCTAAATTTTGAGCTAGTGGGGGCTAAATTTAGTCCCCACTAATCCTTGGACTAAATGTGTTTTGAATATTCATTGTACATATGATTAAGGAGGATTAGCCTCCAACATGTATATATCATCTGATTAAACAATGGCTTATCCATCCGGAAACGCCAGGCAAAGTCCTTGTTGCTGTAGGTACATCCTTTGACAAAATAATCTTTCATCAGTTGTTGGTGAAATTTGACATGGTTGTGTTCCTTGTTGGGATTGTGAATGGAGCTGACACTGTTTGATGGTTGAT
>SMGU01009552.1:0-13357 GCA_004348175.1 Puccinia novopanici
TACATGGGCCAATAACTATTAGCTCTTTTTTTTTTTTTTTTTCTCTCTTTTTGCTCCTGAGGCCAGTCTTTAAACACCATTGGATGGATAGCCCCTGCAGTGCCAGATCATATTACCCAGTAAGCTTGACAGGTCTGTAGATGGCTTCAGAAACAATGTGAAGTCCTCCTTTTTCAACTATTGGGCCTTGCGCAGAACATTTTCTTTCTCAGTCATCTCATCATCTGCTTATTCCATTGATATGTGTGTCAATGATATATTTGATGGGAAGAAATGCCTTTGGATCTGCAGACCCCAGCTAGGGCCACTGGAGCTTCCTTGGACATTGGTGTTAAAATCTGGATTCATGTCAGGCTCCAGATCTGAATCTGCAGGGGCTGTAAGTAACTCCACTGAAAGCCCTCCATTATTGTTTTACATGTCAATTTTGATATAACATGCTTTCACCTTAGAGTAAGTGCGAGTTTTTAACTTTTTGTTGCAAATTGGGAACAAAAAATGGCATAATCAAATGGATGGGTCTGCTTGTATAGAAAGAAAAAGACTTTTGATCATTGAATAACTGAAAAAGAGATAAACGATTGTATAGATGATGCTTATATTCAAAAGGTTTCAAAGACCTGTAAAAATTTGAAGGGCAAACTAGAGTGTCATAAAATCTAACAAGGAGGGGAAATATAAAATTAATCAAGGGAGAGTTGTATTATGTGTCACCAATTTCCTTCAATTTTGTGACTACCGCATCTACATTTTCAAATTTTTACCCTCCTTTTTGTGCTGGTGGCTCTTCCACCTTCAATACTTGGAGCATAGGTTTAGTTACAATTCCCAGAATTTTAGCTGTGTAAATTGTGATGGGCTTATTTTTTGCTTTAATGATGTTGGGCAATCTGTTCTTTGCATGTGTTTACAATGTGGATGGTTAAAACAAAAGTTTATATTTAGTGTTGGATTTTCACAGTGGATAGCATTCCAGATAGACTTGATGAAGATAACGCAAATGAGACCTACAAAGCATATCAAGGTTCATTCAGCTGCAGGTCAGTGGTCAGAATTGAAAGAATTGTGGCCTAAGGCCCGAGATGATTGAAAGAGATGAGCTGAAGAATCAAGAGCACAGGATGCTCAGGGACTTAGAACAGTAAATGAGAGGGACTCAAAAGAGCATGTCTCACTACTATGGGCTCAGAACTAAGTGGGGTTGAATTTCTGGTGGGGACACGAAGAAATACAACATCAAAAGGGGGCCTGAGTTGAGGGCCTAAGATGAAAAAGAAAAGAAAATAAAGAAATGAGAAAATAAAGAAATGAGAAAAGAAAGAAGGAAGCCCTCTTTGGGGCATGATTACAATTCTAACAAGAATGGCTGGCAGAGGGACAATTAATTTCTCAACCCCCCCATCAATCTCTTTCTCAATCCAAACTTGCTTGATGTTTGAAGGATCTTGGAAGTTGACCTTGCTGATAAACTGTGCTAGAGAGCAATTTAATAGACAGGATAACATCCCTCCAACTTGAGAAGAATCATTGTCAACAGATTGCTTGCCACAAACAATTAGATCTATTGGCTAGTCTTTAAATTGCTTACAGACAGTGTCTCTGGTTCAGGTGAGCCTTCAGGCCATTATAATAGACTGCTTCATCTGCTCCCATTGCCAAGCCTGTCCTTAGGACTTCCTGTCCATCTTTCTTTTGGCTGGTAACTATGGATTCAATCTTTTCCTTCATGTGCTCTTGCAATTGTTTTGCTTCTTCAACTGATATTTGATCAAACAGATTCTGATGGAGCAAAATAAAGATGAACCATTTTAAATCTTGTCTCCATATTTTTCTGGGGGACAAAAGATCATGAACAATCAAATGTTTTACACCATTAGTCTGGACTGCAGTCTTGGCAGAATTCACTCAAATTTTGCATGATTTGGCAATAATTCAGCGAGTATAAGTTCAGTTACATCCAAGCTTGAACTAGAAATGAGGATGTGAGATCCTAGCAGGAAGAGGACTCACAATGCATAAGACAAAGTGATCTGCAAGCTTGGACAATAGGTATGATGGAGGAGGGGTTGGAGATGGGAGTGAGGGAGGTCAAGGTTGGAGTCATGGAGGGATTGGAGAAGAGGGCCACCACTAAGCAAGTTTGAGCAGTGCTTGAGCATGGCACAATTGCACAACTGCTGATTTGATTCTCAGGCCCAGCCATTGTGAGCAAGCTCCAGGAAAAGGGGGCTTTACTCAGGTGTATATACATATAATTTACTACATAATACACTGGTGACATAATATTTTTAATAAAATGGAATAGCATCAGAGTAACACACAATTTTGCACATCACCCGGCATGTTTTGACATGCAATTTGGCATGGTGTTAGCAAGTTTATTGTGAAAGTAGCAGAATACATGAACTGCTCTATTTAAAGAATCAGCCCCACATTTTCAAGGTCAGGGTATCAGGGTTCAGCTGGGTTCAGGTTTGAGGAAGTGCAGGGTTTTTGTGGAGAAATGAAAATATATTTTCGTAAAGTTTTGAGGATGTAAACAAAATAAATCCCATGAGGAGCGGGAATCTAGACAAGAGCGTAACTATTTATACACAAGACACGCGCAGTCACGACGCGTACAGAGATTCCACGCGACGTGACAATAGATTTTAGAAAACAACTATGTAGTATGAGTAAAACCAACTTTTATTTTATGTATCAAAGCATAAGAACAAGAAAATAATTTTTTTTATCGAATTTTAGAGTTTTCGCCTTGGAGTTGGCACCTATTTGTGATTACCACGCACCAGTGGATGTGGTGGATTTCACGTCCCAATGGTTGAGAAATTTGGTGAAAGCCATCCCGTGATCCTCGCGGCAAGGCTTGATGATTTGGTGATACCGTCGACGCGGATCACCGTGATTGCCAACAGGTGAATTTATATTTCACTTGTTCGTGAATTTCAAGGGTGAAGTCCTGTCATTTCTGTCCCCGTGGTGTAGTCTGGCTTGTAGATCTCCACAAGTTTCCAAAAGACGGCCGCTGCAAAGACCCAGAACCTCCCTCCACAAAACGTTATTTGGCCAGGATACCCTCTCAAGATCGATGGATGCATAGGTGAAGACTAGCTTATCAACTCATCGTCTTGGACGCAGTGTTGTACTCGCCAAAGCCTTCTGGACTGGAAGGGACTTCATGACATGCGATGGATGGGCTGCGCCGGCCCTGGTGTGCAACAGGCCCCTCCTCGAATAAGTATTGGGCTCGCCCCAAATCATACATAGAGCATTTGCTCATATGAAACACTTGCTGGCTAGCCCTCGACCTTGGCCAGAGAGTCGTCGGAGGCAAAGTATTTCCTCAGAACGTTGATTATCATTCAGAAACTACTACCGCGGGTTAACACTACTGTAGTCATGATATAAGGTCCAGAGAGATGCCGGCCTACATCCGATTGGACTCCACTTCAAATAACGGTTTTTCTTACATATTGATACATCTTTCTGTTTATTTCTCATCTATACAGAAAAATTCTGCCAAGAATGTCTGCCTCAATTGCATCGATCACATCATGTGATGGTAGTTTGTCTCCGCCCTATCGATCGGATCTAGTACTTTTGCCATTACTTGGAGATATGCTGCGAGTGGGTCTCCTACATTGTACTCTCACCATATATTTTCAGGTGAGAATTGACTGATGATTGGTTTTTTATTTTTGGTCAGCTGGGACATGTTTCTCTTGCTTCGAAGATGCAATCTCGCGGTTTGCTGGAGGATGTCCGAGTCCGACCGGTCGAAGGAGATCGATTTTGCCCGGCGGTACATGGACTGAGGGTTTCTGGCTGGGTGGAAATTAATAGCTAATTGGACAGGTGTTGTTCAGTTTGAGGGTATGTAATACATATTAATTTGATCATGGTGATATTTATTATTCGGTGATACATTATATTAATGGGTTCTAGATGGTTCGGGTGTCTTCAGTTTGTTGGGTTGCGGTTGGCTGAGAAGTTTCGACTGGGTTCGTGACTGAGCGTCAAGACTAAAGAGTGGATTATTAAAAAAACCCGCAGGACGGTCAACAGCATCCATCGCCTTTGGTTTGGCACGGTCAACAGGATCGCAGCTCGGTAAACAGCAGAAAAATCAAAACACCTTCACTCGCTTAGATCCATCTAGAAGGAACCAAACAACGTAACATCCAACTCACGCAATGTACGATCGTGCTCAAGTTCACTACGGCCTTGCTCAGGAGAGGTCAGTTTTAACGTTTCCCTCCTCTCTCCAAATGATTACTATCATCAACATAACCGGCAACTGACCATCCCACTTCCATTTTCATTGGATTATCTATCACACTTATGCACGACTACCATCTACAAAGGCCCGATGAGGATGACTGGGAACCTCCTCAACTCGACGGCCTACCTGAACTCCCCAACATTCGTCACCGGATAAACTTGATCGAGGATGAGATCAAATCCAAGGGTAAACTCAAGCTGACCGGCCATGTCATCATGGCCTGCCATGCGTTGCCCTATATCTGCAACCTCCACCTCGATCCTACCACTACCGCTACTGCTACTACGACTACCACCGCCACCACCACCACCGATGTTAACCAACAAAAAGCCGCCAAACAAGATAGCCCTTCCTCCGATCATCACCCTCTTTCCGGCTCATCAGCTCCCACAAGCCCACCCAGCTCTCAATCGGCATCTTCAGGTTCGAACAACGCCAATTCGCACTTTCGCCAATCAATCGAGATCAGACCGGGTGATTTGCTAACCCACCCTCAAAGCCTTCATTCGCCAACCTGTTCTCCGATCCCTCCGTCCGGTGCACTCAAGACAAGTTCCTTGCTCGACAACTCTCAGCCAGGCCCAAATACTGTCACCAGCCTCACCTCCAAATCCCCCTCGTCAACCCAGCCAAAGTCCGAGCCAAACAACCCTCCCACCGTGTCCAATAATGAGCCGAATGGCCCGCCGTTCAAGTGGATCCTCCAGCCTCGACGCGGCCATGCCGCTCTGAATGCAGGCATCAAGTCACTCTCCAACTATCGCTCCATTACACTCTTCGCCTACCCGGCTGACATCCGCATCACTAGTAACCCAGCCAGTCACACTGAGCCGATCGAAGCCAGCAAACTCTCTGAGGCTCAGAAAATCAGCCTCGACTCTGGCCTTCGTCTTCTCGCTAGATCATCACCCGAAAATCCCACAGAGGATTCCCAGTCCGACGCTCCTAAGAAAGGCATTGAATGTGTGCCCGTCTGGGTCGACGATCGCTCAGCGGCCTTGCATTACGAAGGGTTTTGTAAAAAGTTTGTCCTTACTATTTCTAAGAAAGAAAAAAAAAACACCTTTCTCATTGTGCTTTTTCCCATGAAATGGCATCCATACAGGTATCTTTGGCCTATATTTCATTACATGCCGTTGTCGGAACACCAGGATAAGAAGGACGAAAATCTGGCTTGGAAGGCCTATGAAGAGGTGAACTATGCCTTTGCGAAACGGATCGCAAGTGTTTATCAACCCGGTGATCTAATATGGATTCAAGATTACCAGTACGTTCAATTTCCATGCAGCTATTAGAACCTGGAATCAAAGAAATGGTTAATGACTCCGTGTGTATAGTTTGCTCTTGGTACCTCGGATGCTGAGAAAGATGATGCCGAAGTGTCATGTGGGTTTGTTCCTACACTCCCCATTTCCCTCGAGTGAATTTTTCAGATGTCTGCCTCGACGCGAGGAGATTTTGGATGGAATGCTTGGAGCAGACCTGGTATGTGTTAAAAATTCGTCCGAGTTGGCTTGTCAGTGTTAGAATTGTTGTTCATGAATTCTTTGTCGAATCCCGTTTCAGCTTTGTTTCCAGACGTACTCCTATGGAAGACACTTTATCTCCGCTTGTATCAGGGTCATGGGCCTGGAATCCGTCGGCAACGGTATTGAGTGTAACGGCATGATTACCGATATAACTTACTGTCCGATCGGTATCGATGCGGACAGAATCGAAGTTGAAAAGTCAGCCCAGCCTTTTTTTCCTGAAGTGCAGCTTTTCCAGTACGCTAACGCTCTTCTCTTCTATCTATTGTAGGAAATTGCCTGGCGTGCGGCCCAAAATGAACGCATTGAGAAAGCTCTATGAGGACAAAAAATCATAATTGGGAGAGACAAACTTGATCCCACAAAAGGGGTCCTTCATAAAGTAAGATACAATGGCTGATTGGCATGATAGAACCACAGATCAAATTAATATAACATTCTTATTTTATCAAAACGACTGATTCCTGATCCTCTGGCTTTACTACCATGCTTGGTGCACAGCTCAAAGCATTTGAATATTTGTTGAAAAATTACCCTCAATGGAGGAACCGAGTGGTTTTGATACAAGTCACTTCGCCTTCGCCCACGGACTCTCCTCAGCTTGCCACCAAGATATCTGAGTTGGTGGATCATATTAACGCTACCTATGGCACGTTACACTTCCAACCCGTCCATCACTACCATCAAACTATCGAGCGAGACGTGAGTATATCTCGGCAAATATATTTTTAGCAATGTTCTCAAAACATTTCCTAGACTCACATTAAATGGAAAAAAATGATATCGCGGAATTTATTTCCCAGGAATACTTTGCGCTCTTGTCGGTTGCTGATCTAGCAGTCATCACCTCGATTAGAGACGGCATGAATACTACCTCGATGGAATATACCATCTGTCAAGAAGAGAATAAAACCCGCTCATCTTGTCCGAGTTCACCGGTGTCACTGGTTCCATGAAGTCGGCCGTCAAGGTCAATCCTTGGGACTTGGGTGTATGTTTTATTTGACTTCCTCTATGAATCTTTTTCTGTGCGCGTTGGAAGTGCTGGCTCTTTTCAAGTTTAACGGATTTGAAATGTGTCAAATTTATAGGACGTTGCACGGGCTATTGACCAATGCTTGAACATGTCGCAAGAGGAGAAGGTGGCGAGACATGCGGTAAGTGGACCGAGTCTTTTAATATTGAGAAAAAAGGATGGATCGCTCATCCACCGATAACATTTCCAACAACCTCCTCTCCAACTTCTATCTAGCAATTGCACAGTCGAGTCAAATCCCATTCCTCCTCGGTTTGGGCCAGCACGCTTTTGCTCCAACTTCTTCAATGTCTCAGGAGTGACCAGACTAAGGAATCTGTCAAGTTATTGAACGAAGAAGACATGGTCAAGAAGTACAAGCAGGCTAACAAGCGATTGTTGTTATTTGACTATGATGTATGTCGATCTTCCAATCTGACTTTTACATATAGGACTTACAGTTCTGATCATATATATATATATACATTTGTGGTTGGTATTCATCAGGGCACGTTGACGCCAATAGTGAAGAACCCCAAGGATGCGGTGCCGCCGGAAGGTTTGATTGAGGCCCTCGAGCGCCTTTGTGCTGATGAACGGAACATCGTTTATATCATCTCCGGACGCGACGGCTCCTTCTTGCAGAAACACCTTGGCTCCATTTCCGGCTTAGGCATGTCCGCCGAACATGGTTGTTTCTTGCGCGAACCTGGCGGCAAAGAGTGGATCGACCTGACCGAAAACATCGACATGAGTTGGATGGATGATGTGGAAGAAATTTTCAAATGTTGGTTTACTTTTCGCTAGATTTATGTTGTAGAGCATGATTGCTGAATATCGTTAATCTCTGTCTTGGTATCGACATACGAACGATCTTGTAGATTATGAGGCTCGTACTTTGGCGCTTTGTGGAAAAAAAGCTTTCCAGCGTCACCTGGCATTACAGAAATGCAGACCCCAATTTGGTTTATTCCAAGGTATGCTCTTCAATGGATACATCAATTCAAAATCAGTACAAGAATTCTAATTTTACGTTTTTTTGGGGGGTGAATATTAACAAATAGCCAAAGAATGTCAAGCTTTGCTGGAGAGCTTGCAAGAACGAATGCCGATCGATATTTTGAAGGGAAAAAAGAACATCGAATGTCGACCGGCACATACCAACAAAGGAGAAATTGTGAAGCGATTGTGTACACGAGTCCAGATGTAGTTTGCGTTATGTGTGGGATGACAAGACGGATGAGGACATGTTTCGCGCGCTGAAGATGTTACGATCGAATGCTTCCTTGGACGCCCACTCTGTTGGCCAGGTGCACTCCACGACGATGACCCCCCAGACGCTCTCGCTCTACCCGATCCTAGCGCGCTCCTCGTCTATCGGTC
Source organism: Puccinia novopanici (assembly GCA_004348175.1). Lineage (NCBI taxonomy): Eukaryota > Fungi > Basidiomycota > Pucciniomycetes > Pucciniales > Pucciniaceae > Puccinia > Puccinia novopanici. The sequence continues at coordinate 8,210 of SMGU01009552.1, forward strand.
CGGGGTCGCACTCGTCATTAGATGGATCGGCGACCAAGCGACCGTTGCGGCGTCGCTACTCGTCCAACAACAGCATCCGGACCTCTAATTCGCGTCAGAAACAGTCCGGTGCCTGCGGCGCATGTGCATCAGTTCGGCCTCAATCCCACCGCGACTACCTGTCAGTGTCGCCATGAAGGCCTCCTCTACCGTCGGCTCCACGTCCATCCCTCGCCCAAACTCGAAACCGTCGAATCGGTGCTCGAACCCGAATCCATCTTCTCCTCGTCATCGACGAAAACGAGTCCCGTAAACCCTCGCCGAATATCGTCTCGATCGCCCCTTCAGCTGGTCGCCGTCCTCGGCAGACTCTCCAAATTGAGCGACCAGCCTGTCTGATCATCACTTTTTTTTCGTGCCCTCGCAATTCTTTCTGATACTCTAAAGGGTTGCGTTTTGTCCATTCTCTAGCCCCTTTCTCGCACATCTGATGCTTAATCTGTCGAAGTCAACTCAACTCAGTGCGCAGTTGACCACTACAAACCACATACTCCTGCAATTTTTTTTGTAACCCTTTCTCCTAGACAAAAAAAAACATGAAATAAAAAAAAATGCATGTTGTAGTATATACATGGGAAACAAAGATAAAAGTAAGATGTACAAAAAAAATAGTTGTTTGTTGTTGTAGTTGGGTAGTATACATATGATTCTTTGCTCTCATAGAAATAGAAATCTAAAAACTATGGCTGCTCTTGGGTTGTGTGGTTTGTACCCCATGTCGTCAGGGGTGTCTTCAAATGAGTTAGTCCTGACTGTCACTGTTGGCTCGTGTCAATGATAGGGCCCGTTGGGACAGAGATAATACTTTAACAGCCCATCATCATCACCCGCACTCTACTCTGTCTTCAAGAAATTTGGCACGGAGGTGGCTGACACTGACAGACCTTCATCATTCCCCCTCCATGTCTGCATTCATTCATTTTTCTTAGAAGAGGAAAGTGTGCAGGAGGTTGAAGTAGAAAATATAAGTGGATGATACACCAGCAACAGAATGGCATTAAACCAAGGCCGCGGATACATATACCATATCAATGAGAAAGCAGGTTGTCTGTACCAGAAGGCCGCAGACATGCTTTCCTGCCATCTTGAGTCTTGCAGTTATGGTGAGCGGTCAATGTAAATTCTCTGAGTCGAATAATGCCTTGAGTTTATTTTGAGGAGATGAGAGAATGAAAGGGAGGGAGTGATCAGTGGATGAAAGAGATGCGGGAAGGGTCTATAAGCAGAAGTGGCACAGAAGAGAGCATTGAGGCTTCACCAGGCATCAAACAACATTTCAATAAACCACCCGATACTTTTTTATCATGCTCTGCTTCACTCTCAGCCTGGCCTACTCCTTCTCATTTGTTGTGCTTTTTTGTGGTTGTTGGTGGGCAGAACTCCAGCAAATTATGTATAACAGTAAGATTCCTGGAATCCCGGATAGACTCTTCGATGAGACTCCTTTGTCTGGTTCTATATGTATATTTCCTGGTTTCTTGACTATTATTCAGCGTCATTCATGCAATTTGAGCTCCTTCTTGAATAAATTTCTCTGCTAGAATATCTTTGCAATTATCTTTCCTAATGTGCATTTTGTTCTTTTGCCCTTATCCTCATCCAAAACACACACACAGAAAAATGATGGCTAGAAGATTCCTAAGAAAAAAAAAAAATCAAATTGGATGTATGTGAAGACCAATTAATTTTTTTCGTTGTTGTTTTTATTGTTTTTATGGATAAAAAGACAGCTGGTCAAGATTTCCTTCATATCCATACCAATATATGTGTACATCAACTTGTTTGCGGTGCACTATATATCTCAAAAATACTTGGATATTTTCAACATGCAATGCTGTTTAATAGGGGAATGAATCTGGGGTGGCTTTACCAATGGTGGACCAGCTATTCTAAAAGCAGAGTTAGCATAGATTTTTTTTTTCTAACAGATCCAACCAAGAAAGGAAAAAATAGGTCTTTTAAATATTTGAGAAAATGGTAAAATTTCAGGTTGTGTTTATTTGGATCTGTTGAGTGAAAATGGAGTACAGAATAGTCACATGACTTGGAGAATATAAGATTCTTAGGAAGCATATAAAAAGAAAATAAATAATCAAAGTTCCCAGGGAGAAGAATCACTGCTTCTGGCTTTCAAAATTACTCCATAAGTGCAACTGATCTTAAATTAAAATATTCAGAATTGAACTGAATTGGTAATGAGGCAACAAAACTCTGGAAAGGATTTCACTAGGAGAATTTTCACAGTACTAGCCTTCATGTATATTCACTGAATTGATTGCACCTGTGAGAATTTTCCCTGAGGAATGCCCTCAAAGAGGGTTTTTTGCAGAAGCTCTCTACCTATGCCATCAGTTTCTGATACAGTTTGCAGGGAAGTGCAGGAAAACATTCCAAATTTTCAGCAAGAAGAAAGAATAGGGCTGGGAGCCCCCCAAAAAAAGTGAAATGAAAGGAGGTATTGTGATGCAGATAACATGATTGAATTCAAATTTGAAGGTAGGTCCCTTGTATTCATATTAACTCATCCTATCTCATCCAATGTTCACTTGGCAAGTTGTTTTGGTGGCTATACATATGCTGGCGGACAACAGACTTCCATCAATATTCCCATGGTGAGGACTATAAAGTTTGAATTTTAACACCTTTGTATTGCATTCCAGCTTCAAGAAAAGTCTATAGATGTGAAAAAGATTTGGGGTAGCAGCAAGCTAGAAAGAACACAAATAAAGGCTGTCTGTTGCTTGCTTCATGATATACAACTCTTTTGGTTTATGGCTTGAAAGATAAATAAAGCACAGAAATACTTGAAAGTCATGGATTTGATGAACAAGGTATTCCATTTCTTATGTACAGATTGTAAAAGAAGCAGAAAGAAAATCAACTGCTGCAATACCATGTCACCATTTCTTTGTGATATTCATCAACAAAAGTAATCCCAATGAGTAGAGCGATCACCCCTATTTTTAACACACTTTCTTGCATACCTAAATGGCTGTCTTGATATTGAATTTGAGTTTTCATAGATGAATTCGAAATCCGTAGAAACATCCATCCCGTTCATTCATTCTCACTCTCAAAAAGTTTCCTATACTCATAATATCCTAAAAAAACAAATTGGTTGTAATTTTTCACTCACATCGGTGTGTGTGACTCAACAGGTTTTATAGCTGCATAAAGTCACGTTCTCCTCAAGAGAGAAGAGATCTTCTTCCCGGATTTGAAAGTAACAGCTGGTTGCAGTTTTTCTCTTGCTGAAACCCCAAAAATCTTGTGTGCTCTTGTTTCGTGGCATTGATTGTGTGGAGCATGTGCCGCACAAGAGTCTGCGGGCTGGAATCTGACATTGCTCTCGAGAAGGAAGTTAATCTAGTGAACCTCAATGATTTTGCCGCTTATGATCAACTCAACTAATATAGATCTTGGGGCAGATTCTTTCCTCCCGGTGAGTCAGTAGCTTCTTACCGGAAGAAATCCTACCAGGGGGTAGGTGAAAGCTCCCACAAAGCGTTGAGTAGTCCTCGCGGTCGGCAGGCACTGGCTAGGAGTAGTCTTCTTCGGTGAGAATGCGTATGCTTACCGAGAAGAGAATCATCTTCCTCAGCAAGCCATTATTGCTCGCCGGGATGATTCCTCCTTGACGAGCAGGTACTTTCACCTGCTCCCCGAGAAGTCCTGCTACGGGCGAAGCGGGTACAGCGCCTGCACGTTGGAGGACTCCTCTCGAGAGGAGCAGGCAGCAGCTCTTTCTCTCGGGGAGGAATCCTCCCAGCAGGAAGGTAAGCCGCAGCTGCAATACTTATTCGCCGGGGGGGGGGCTCCTCCTTGATCCAACACTATGTGCGAAAAGGAGCACTGCCTTGTCGCCGAGGAGGAAGCCTCCCGGTAAAATGGTAAAAGAGACGTCGCTTCCGACGGTCAGACCTCCGATAGGATCTTCCAACCGTCCCATTGATAGTTGGCACAACCACACTATCTCTATATGCCTTTGTTGATGTAGTTGAGTCGCCACGCCTCGTGGCTTGCTCATCAGCTGAGAAGCTGAAATACTTGGATGCAACCAACCCAACATCCAACCAATAGGAGTCAACAGCGGCGCGTTGTGTTGTGATCACTTCCCTTTGTCAGACTCTGAGCCACGATCTTCTGTAGACATTGTCTCGTGTCGCGACTGTTGAGCTGGTGCTAATTTCTCAGCATCTTCTATCAGCTCTCCAGTGCTGCCCGGCAGCAGCTGGCTCAGCACGCGTTTTTACGGTATATAAACCATCCTTTTGCCCCTCAAGCCGGCTAGCCTTCTCCCTTCCACATTCCTCCTCAACACCTTCCTTCCTCCCCTTCACTTTTCTTCTTCCTCCCCCCCCCCAAGCTCTACCAGGTACGCTACTACCTCCTTTCGAATACTCCTGCTTCAATTAGATTCCTTTCCCCCATTATCACCAGGCCCTTCTCTTTATTTTTCCTCTGCTTGCATCCTCCTTCTCTTTGTGTCTTTCTTCTTCACGTATTCTCCTTCTGCCTCACTCTACTTGTATCCTCCATCTCTTTGTATCCTCCTTCCCCTTGCACCCTCGTTCTCCTTCTAACCTCCTCATCCCATCTATACTCCTTCCATCCAGATCTTCTTTCTGATCGGGATATTTTTGTTTCTCTTTCCCATCAGCGCGGATCGTTGCAAACTACATCGACCCAGTAGAGGTCGATCACTTGCAATGGACGGGCAAGGATTTGCAGGTACGTATGGGCAAGCCAGGCTCACTGGCCCAACAGTACAGCATCAAGCACTAACTCAGCCTCTTGGAATATAATAGACCTGTTCATGTCGGTGTTCCTTGCCCAGATGGCTGAGTTCCGAGCAGCGGAAGTGGCCCAAGATCGGGCGCGCACCAATTTTACTGTACAAGCTGCTGCCACCCTCCTAGCTGGTCCTGCTGACCAGGCGGGAGCACCCCAACCAGCACCCATCCCCCAGCAGCAGGCACTTCTCCGGGCTCTCCACTTCTTGAGGAATCCTCCTCAGCCGCAACCCCCACGCCACCGGAGGATCCTCGCCTTGATTCGCGCCGGCGACGCAAACCCCTCTCGAGGTCTGGGCTCCCCTCCTCGACCCCT
>SMGU01009553.1:0-12842 GCA_004348175.1 Puccinia novopanici
ACTTAGCAGTGAGGGACCTCTGGATTCCTGGTGAGTGATCTGTTCTGGTTCTGGTTGATGTCTGGCCTGAGGTTGAGAATTTTCACTGGGCTCTGATTATCCACTGGTGGGATTAGAGTTAAATTGAATATATTCAATTTGAGCTAGAAAATCATTCTATTTTCAACCTTGATTATTTCAGGCATTCATCACAACTATATTACACATCATGCATTGAGCATGGGTAGAAAAATGAGGAGAATATGATAAAAGAGTGTATTCAATCCAAAGAAATATGTCTTAAATAATAAAAACTCTTGTTTAAGAGAAAAGAAATAAATTTATTTATTTACAATTGAAGCCTTTTGGACAGGCTTGCTGTCTCTAAGGCTGACAACCCCCTTGCAGGGATACTATTACATAATATTCCTGTTGGATTCCCCCAACCAAACAACCCTGGGAACCATAAAAAAACCCTGATTTTCAAGCCCAGTTCTTTATAAAACCCTTTTTAAAAGGATTTCAAACTTTGAAGGAACCATAAAATCCACTTCTTTCAGGCCCCTTTTCAGTTTCCCTTTTTGTGGACCTTTTGCAAGTTTATTTTATTCCATTTTTTAGCCTCATATCTTTTGGGCTTCTCCAAAGATCTGCCAAAATCTTTTACAAAAATTTAACTATCCATTTTTGCCACTTTTGAAGCTGTTTTAACTAGAGTAATTGTCAGCCTCTATGCTACTAACCAGGTGATTTAAAGCACTTGGTTGTGCTGTGAGTGTTGATGCGTGAAGGTTTGGTAAGGTTAAGGAATTCCTGTGGCAATTTTAATAAGATTTGATTAAATTAGTTCCAAGTATTTAAAGCTTGTAGAACTTCTTCTCAACCTTAAAGGGAGGGAAATCCAGTCTTATTACGTGGATTCTTCCTGCTAATACAGCCAGGGAATATTTTCTTGGGTGTAAGTAAAAATACTTACGTTCAAGGTGGGCCTTTTACAAGGATTGGAGAGCAGATAACAACTTGGGGAAGTAGTTCAAATGCACCTCAAGAATTGTGCAAGTCACTACGGAATATTCAGGCAGACAATTGGCAGTGTGGATGATGGTGAATACGTGATTCAGTGGCAAGAACACTATACAAAGCTGTGAGGATACTTATACTAACAATCCAGGGGAGTGTGTAAAATAATATCAAGGCTGAATGCGCTTTCTGTGGGACTTGGAGGGCTTGGGGAAAATGCCTGAGGAAGCAGGTCCTTGAGTATTCTCACAGGTACCTCAGAGGCGCTCATGGGGAGCCTATAGAAGCAGGTGTGAGACATGGAAGCACCTAGAATTAATTAATGATGTCATAATGCACAGCTATGGCGTAATCATGCTATGCTATGATGTCACCATCAATTGTAGAAGCGCCTAGAATAATCAAATGAGGTCATAGAGTACTGCTATGGCGCCATCAGGCTATGCTATGATGCCATAAAGCAATGCTATGATTTCATTAAATTAAAAGGCTATATTTTCTCTATAATGAGATAATAATGAGCTTTAATTTATGAGTCATTTCCTGGGACCTTATTATAATTTAATTCAATGTTAAATCCTTCCTTGCAGCGCTTACAAGTAGCTATGGATACTATAATACTCTCTAGAGATGTTATACTTTCAATTATAAAGTTATAAAAACTCTAAAAATAGATGACTGCATATTTTGGGCGTATCAAGTATGTGTTATTTTATTCTAGTATTATTCTTATGGCATAAATATATGACTTAGGATAAAAATAAATAAAAGGGACAAAATACAATAAATCATAACAAAACCTGGCAAAACCAGAAAAAACCTTTTAAGGCCAAACAAAACTGGGCAAAACTCAGTTAAGTGTTTTCAGATTATCTAATATTACTCAAATAAGGTTTTGTTAAGGTTTATGCTATGTAAATGATAGGTCAAAGATCATTGTATGATCATTGCTGTATTACTATGACTATATTTATTATGATAAAATATAGCACATGTTATAATATTATTATTACAAGATCATAGTAGTTTTTAATGGCTTATACATTATTTATTCTTATGATTATGTAGATAAAGTTTATGTAATTGCTTGGATAATATTAGGTATATTAATATTATCTCTGCAGTTGACACGCATTGAGATGTTAAGTGGAGGCCCCATGTTTTCTTCCCAGCCTATGTTTCTGCCAAGACAAAATTTGGTGGGCATTTTTAATCCCTAAAAAACTGATAATTCTCAGTCCTCCAATGTTCCAATCAATCCTTCAATTTGATTGAAATATTTTTTGGGTTTTTTTGTTGATTGTTTCTGACTTCTGTTTGATTGAATTACTTTTTGGTTTTTTTTTCTTGATTGTTTCTGAATAATCAATCTCTTAATCAAAAAGGTTGTGCAGACCATGTTTATTCCTCTGATTTGAAATTAAGACGTTGTGGTGTTCCATTTGCGTTACAATGCCAAAAGCACATGGCAGATGTATTGTGAGCAAATGAGTACATGCACAGGACATTCTTTACAAGAGGAGGAAGTGTCATCATGGCTGGGCTAGGATATATACACTATGGATGGACAAAAACTGCATGGATTTGGGGGAATAGCAGAAGGAAATAATTATGTGAGGAGGAAAAAGGGAGGAAGTAGGAAAGTGGGAAGAGAGGCTGAGACCCTGAAGATTGGATGAGGAGGATTGTGGTGGAGTATTTCAGCAGCAAGGAGTTTTTTGAGGTATGAAACAAGACACAGTAGAATATTCAGGTACCCCGGCTTGAAACAAGTACCAGGATCACATGTATTGTTCTGTAGGTGGCTTTGGAATGTTCTGGCGCATGATGAAGCACTTAAAAGTGACATCATGCTGTGGATAATATGACATCATGCTGTGCATAATATGACATCATGCTGTGCATAATATGACATCATGCTGTGCATAATATGACATCATGCTGTGCATAATATGACATCATGCTGTGCATAATATGACATCATGCTGTGCATAATATGACATCATGCTGTGCTTAAACATGTTTCAAGTGGAACATGACCAGAAAAAATCCCTCATGGAGCTCTCCCTGCAACAAAAATCCCTAACTCTTCAATATAAAAGAAGGTCTTCCCCCCCCCCTCAATCCAACTTTTCCTCACTGACTCACTGTCTCAGAGGAGCCTGTCCTGATCTAGTAGTTAGTAGCTTTGTGTTAGTGGTTAGTTTCTGTTAGTAGTAGTAGCCTCTGTTAGTAGTAGGAACAATGGGCCGCTGTCAGCTATCGAGTAAGATCCAGCTACCTTGAGGGGAGCTGAGGTCCTAAATCAGGATAGTGATAAGTGTTGAGAGATCCGAGGCTCCTTCAAGTTTAGTGATTTGCTGATATAACTAGAGCTGAATAGCTATCTCCAAGCTTGCTACTGGTTCAGGGATCCACACAATATAACTTGATGAAGCAGTCTTGAAGGTGGATCTGTGGTTCACTTCAAGAATAAGAGGAATGATTGGTAAAAGTTGTCTCTTCTTGGATTTCTGGGGAACATAGAAATGAGCAAGATACAAGCTATATAGAGATGTACAACTGAATAACTCTATATCAGCATCAGAGACATTTGTTTATAAAAAAGATAAAAGTGAAAGGGCAATAAATAGTGCAGTCTGTGTAGTGAATGTAATTATATCTTGTCAAAGGTATTGTTACATTTACTTGCAGGCTGACAGCCGCTACGCTACACTACACTACATGGCCAATAACCGTTAGCGTAGCGCTTTTTTTTTACCTGCCAAATTGGTGTAGCGTTAGGTGTAATTTTGTCAACTACAGAGGTAATATCAGCATACCTGACATACCATATCAACATACCTGATATTTCCCAAGTAATTACAAGATAATATTACATAATTAATGTTGTTAAATTATGTAATAAGTTGTTAAATTATTAATATTTAATGTTATATTACTTGTACTGTACCTTATAAGAATAAACACAGTACAATTAATATAATACACGTAACTCAATAGGTAAATTACATGACTAAGACAGTACTAGAACTCTAATAACTTTAACACCTTGATTATAAATTATTATAATAAGTTTTGCCTAGTTTTGTCTGACCCCAAAAGGTTCTGTTTAGTTTTGCCAGGTTTTGTTCTGTCTACGCACATTTTGTCATATTATTGTATATTTTATTTTACATTATTTTATTTATTATTCTAGCCGTAAAATATAACATAAAATAACTTAACTTACAAAATATGCGCCTCAACTATGCTTATAAATATTATAATTAATAATAATTAATTATTTAAACCATAAGCCCATCATTTGATCTGTATTCAATAATGAGGCGTCACCAGGAAGGAGTTAATAATTTATTATAAATCTTATTCCCATCAAATGATGTGCATTAATTGGAAGTTAATTAACATCATTAATATTGAGCGCCAACAGGAAGGAGATAATAAGTTGTTATCAACTTTATTCACATCAAAAGATGTGTATTAATTAAAAGTTAATTACCATCATTAATTTTGAGCGCTGCCTGGAAGGAGATAACAATTAATTTGTTAACTTTAACAGCATCAATGATGTGTACTTTAATTTAAAGTAAATTACCATCATTGATCTGTTAATATTAACCTTGGAATAATCCAAGGGATTAACATTTGCTGATCTTGATTCCAGTGCGCCTCAAAGTTCCCTTAATAAAGTTATTGGGCGCTTCTGAGTGTCTTGTTAGAATATTTAAGCACCAGCTTCCTCTGGCAATTTCCCCAAAAAGCCTACCAGTCACCCAGAAAGCGCATTCAGCCATCAGATATTATTATAACTCTCCAACAAGACAGTTTATAAATTATCCCAACAGACTTAATTAGTGTTCTTGCTACTGGATCAACCCTCCACTACCAACATCACCAATTATTGTCTGCCTGAATCAACCTGTAGTGACTTATATAAGTCTTGAAGCGCATCTGATCTACTACCACCAGTTTTTAGTTGCACTCCAACACTTATTAAGGCCCAACCACGTAAGTGCCAGCCACTTACAAGCTCAAGAATATTCCCTGACTGTCTCAGCAGGAAGAATCCACGTATACTTACGGGATTTCCCTCCCTGAAAAGGTTGAGAAGAAAAGCTTTGCAAGATTTAAATACTTGAAGCTAATTATCTTTTATAATTATTATTTATAGGAAATAACCCTTACACGTACCAAATCACCACTCAATCAATCACTCATAGCACAACCAGTGCTCTTAAACACTTGGCTAGTAGCATAGAGGCTGACAAATTTTATTCAGCTAAACTAACGGTTAGCATAGCTGAATTTGTTTTTTGAAATTTTTCTGTAGCATTAGTTTTTTTTTTTTTCCGCTACACTAACAGTTAGCGTAGCTTTTCTTGCGCTAACAGATTTTTGAAGATTCTGTAGCATAACTTTTTCCCAGCTAACAGGCAGCGTAGTGTAGCTCCTGAATGAGCTATGCTATGCTGCGCTACTCAACTAACCATTCAACTAACATCAGCTAACTGGTAATTCAACCATCAAACTTTTGGCTTAGGGTGGGAATTGAACCAAGCCTGTCAAAAGGTTAGCATGGCCTCATGGTCTGTGTGTCTGACACTGCTTAGCACAGACCATTACACCATGCGCAAGCAGGTGATGTTTCCGCGGCAACTGCGGCGTGTGGTTTCCCACGGGGTTGCGCGACCCCCGAAAAACCTCGCCCGGAACATCAGGTGATGTTTCCGTCAGGAATGCATATTGCATATTATGAACTTAAGACACAAGGCTTTCTGGAGCTACATGAATAATATGTAATCAACATTACATAACACGTGAAGACCATCCAAGTTCCGAAAACATTATGATCCGCAGCCTCAGGATCATCATTGCCAAGGTGTGTGCACGGCCAACACAATTCATCTGTTAATTCCTGTGAACATCTCTCCAACCATCGTCCCCTTCAAACCCTCATCCAGATCAGGTGCGACATTCCTTAATCTTCTTAGTTACTTACCGGGAAATATACATCTCTCCGGCAATTTTGAAGCATTAATTAACTTTTTCTCTCTGTAGATTGGAACACACTCAGATTTTTCCGACCCCCAACATCATCTACAAAATGGACTCTCAGCTCACCAAGGAACTCTGTACATGTCCGAAATGCAGCACCCATAGCTTTGTCGAGGATGGGACCACTCGCAAAGGAATCTATGTGCACCCTAGAACACGACAAAAGCACTGGCGCGAGGCAGGTAGCGATGAAGGCAAAAACTTAGCACAGTCTCTGATTAAAATGACACTCAAAGAATTTCCGTCACTCCTCAATACCAAGAAAAAGGCCCGTCCTTCCTCTGACAGCAAAACTACCAACTGCAGAAGCCCAGATGACTCCGAATACAAGCCAATACCCATAACACACTGTATGTATTCATCTTTATCTCATTGAATTGGTTGCAATTTCTCAAATTCTCATTGAAATATCCTCCTTCCCAGATTATGTTATGTTTTTTGTCGCCTGGTTGTATCTTGTCTGTGGGATTAGTCAATCTAAATGTCGTGAAGCGGTCGATTACATATTGTATCTCATTAGGAACTGCCGTCAACTTCCACCCGATGTCGAAATGGAGAATAAAATTCCGAAAGATGTGCGGACGATAACCAAGCAACTGAAGCTCGATCCAGTCCTCGATTTATATGTCTGCTGTCAAAAATGTTACTCGCTCTACGACATTGAGACATCTCCCTTTGAATGTGGATACCAGGCCACTCCCCAATCCCCAGTGTGTGGAATGGATTTATTTGACGCTTCAAGATTTCGTTCAATTTCAAGAATCCCTCGTAGACCCAATCAACGATTACCACCTTCAAAACGTCATCGCCAGCTCCCTCATCCAACAAACCCATCAAGCATTTTTGTTACTCAGAATTTTGTGGTGTGGATTGAGTGGTTTCTCTCCTTGCCTGAGGTCGAAAAATCAATTGAAGAAGGATCTGTGCAGCCATCTAATCAAGATGGCATAACCGACTACCTTCACTCGTACGCTTATAAGAAGATAGCAGCACCACGCGGACAGAAAGCCTCGAAACGTTCCCCTCTCAACCTAGTATTTTCCATGTTCGTAGACTGGTTCAACCCCCTCGGAAACAAACTTGCAGGCAAGCAAGTATCTCTAGGTGTCATTGCCCTCACATGTCTCAATCTTCACCCCTCAATACGGCACAAACCTCAATACACATACTTGGCCGGGATGATTCCAGCACCAAATCAACCCGACATGGTCACAATCAGCAATGTTCTGCGACCGGTAGTAGATGAGCTTCTCAATCTCGAAAAAAGTATTCAAATAAAGACTTTCCGCTACCCAGAAGGACGATTAATCACCGCTAGGCTGGGTGCCTTAATTGGTGATGTAGTTGCCACGCACAAAGTAGCTGGTTTCTCCTCACACTCAGCCAAACGGTTCTGCTCATGGTGCGATGTCCTCAATACCGAAATCGGCCAAATGCAAAAAGGAAGGCCCCGCAATCGAATGGCAACGTTAGCAGCCGCACGCCAATGGAGTGATGCTAGTAAGACAGCCCGAGTGAAAATGGTCAAACAAACAGGCGTGAGGAAATCAGAGCTCAATCGATTAACATACTGGGACCCTGTGAACAACGTTGTTCTCGGGATCATGCACAATTGGTTTGAAGGGGTGTTACAACATCATTTCCGATATCGTTGGGGAGTGAATGGAAACTACGACAAACTATCAGCACGACAAAGCCAGGTTGAGGAACACGAGGCCGAAACTAGCGAGTATCTTACCGAAGAGGCAACCCAGGACAAGGGTGATGTGGACAACGATGATCTGGATCACTCATTCTGGAACATGGACCAGAAGAAAAAACTTATTGCTTCTGTTCTCGAGGTGGTTGTTCCAACCGGGGTCACTCGGTTGCCCAAAGGGTTGGGAACATCAAAAAATGGCAAGTTAAAAGCAAGTGAATGGCATACGCTCTTTGCCATTCACTTGCCTTTGGCTATAATAAGTGTATTTGTCGATTCAGGATCTATAGACGAATGCCTTGCCAGACACAAGGAAGCCATCGAGAATTTGACGGCTGTGGTCCGTTGCACCAACATCGTTGGCTTGGACAACATACGGAAGGAAGACTGTGAAATTTTCACCATTGAGTACAGCAAGTATACCGTCACGTCAGCAAACATCTTTCCCAACATCAAGATATTACCGAATCACCACTATGCTCTGCACATCCCTGACCAAATGCAGCGGTGGGGTCCACTATTGGCCGTGTCGGAATTTCCTGGGGAAAGATTGATTGGCAAGCTTCAGAAGTGCAAGACAAACAAGAATGCAAGTAAGTCAAATGGTTCTTTGCAAGAGTCATATTTAACTAATCCATTGGTTGTCCATTAGAATATACTCCCTTGACTATCATGGAGAAGTTCTGTCAGACTCAGAGGCTACAGGCACATCATGGTCTGGATTGTGCGTTGGCTGAACAGAAGACCAATCGTGGCGGGGCAAGTCTCGAAATGAGTGAATCGGCTTATGAGGAAATCCTGGCCTTTTGTCGCGAGTTTGTTCCGGAGCTACGCTCATGTTCTGATTTGCCTCATCCTGATGGTGCAAAGGTAATGTTCACTTCTGCCAAAGAGGTTCGCAGCTGGGAATGTGGTCGGGGGAGGAGGATCGGAAAAGATAAGCCGAACGACATGATTCAGTACACGGAAAGCAATGGACTGGCTGCCTACGGCCAGGTAACCGATGTAATCGAACTGATGGGGTATGGTTGGGCCGGAATGGTGATTATCAAAATCCTCCCAGCCAGACGGGTTCAGCAATGCAATTGTTTGGCTGAGATTCTTGAACGGCTACAAGTTCTACACATCCATCTAGGGACACCACAGTACATTCTGCCATCCCAGCTGATTGGGCCATTAGCTTACCGATCACTACCAGCATGGACTCTTGGCACCTCCCGCCCAAGCTATCTCATTCGCCCATTGGCAAGCCTCTCAGATTCTCTATGGTCGGCTGAAGATGACCTCATGAATATTGATTCCTAGTTTTTTTCTTTCAAGCCCCCGGCTCCTGCCCGCTTTCTCTTCTTGCTTTTCTTCATTCAAATCTCCTTGTTTTCTATTCATGGTTGTTTTACCCAGCTTTTTTTCTTGATTAACATGTACCGTCAAATCTATATCAAAACTAAAGTTGACCATTGATTTTCAGACTGAGCATTGCACACCCACACATATAGCACAGTACCCATGATGACAAGTGAAATGTGATATTCCAAGAAACAATCGAGCATCAGAACAGAAATGGAAACGGAAAAGAAAAAATAAATAAAATGGATTGAAGTATGACAACACAGTGCAACACCTGATCCATGGTGGATCGAGAAAAAGGATAAGGAATCAGGACACATGAAAGAAAGAAAACATAAATCAGATAAGAAACGAGACAAGGACAAGAGACACCAGGTCACTGGCGGAGAGAGAAATAGGATAAAGAAACAAGATAAGAAGAAACAAACAACACCAGTGACCCCATCATTGCCATGCGTTCCAATCATTGTCAGCTAGCCCCCCTGTATAAGTCCCTTTCCCATATGCTGCCATACTCATCTCGCCTTCGCAGTCATCGAACTGTTGATAGTCCTCATCCAAATCCCTGCTACACCCCACCTGCATTTGTACATCGCTACCTCCATCTTCATTGCTCCCTTCGGTATCCTCGCTGTCCTCATCATCTTCATAATCCTCATCGTCCTCGCCATCAGTATTAGCCAAGTCTATACTAGACCCAGCATAACTACTGTCAGCATCATCTGATTCTGACTCGTCCTCCTGTTGAGCCGTAAAATCCAAGTCGTATTTCTTGGTTGCTTCATCCCAGCGAACTTCGGTAAATCGTTTGTCACCCAACTTCTCTGCGGGATCTTTGAAACGAAGAGAATCGTGCGGATCTTTTAAGAAGGCCACGTTATCGATGTCCGCCACGTCCTGCCTCTCAGCAGGAAGCTTGTTGTTGAACCACGTGCTGTCGTAAAAGTCGAGAGGTAAACCTTTGGGAACCTTTGGAAAGATGGTTGGTGGGGCGCCTTCAATCCGCTTTCTACGTCTACCTTGAATACGATTCCCCCCATCTATGGCAGATTTCCTCATGACATCATCGAGCCGAACAAAGAACTGATTCGCGGCCTCGGATCGATATGGAAGCTTCTTGACAATGTAGACGCCTTTCTTAGGAAAGAATTCATCGTCACTATGCGCTTGAACACAATTGATGACCTTGAGATATCGTTTAGGGAAGTTTTTGGCAACCGCGAATTTGTATCGTTTTTCTTTAAGCTGAAAATGAGAAAAAAAAACAAATCAACATGGAAATTGGAGTAAGATAAGCAAAAAAAAAAAAAAAAAAATGAAAACGTACCCGTTCTCGGGCAGTCTGGATGACCTTTCTTTCTTCATCTCAGTTGTGTTTTCCTTCTTCTTTTTTTTCCTTGGCAACGATTTTGGAGAAAGAGTAATGGACGTAGTGATCGTAAGCTTGCCTCAAAAGATCAAAATTGTTCACGTATCGCTCGTTCACATTCATATATTTGTAAGCGCCACCTGAGATTAATTGACGAAACGTTTTGATTGCACACATTCGATGGGCCTCATTATACAAAGAATCTGGTTGCTCATCGAGATTCGGCATCCAGCACCAGAGGCCAAGCTGGGACATCGAGTTTTGCACGTATCTGATACTGAAGTCGGATAGATGCATAATATGCTTCCCTACTTTGCAGCGCTGCTCTCGAGCTTCCTTCAGGGTTTGGATTGTATCCACAGGTATCATGTTGGGACCTCCGGCAACTGCAGACTCTATTTCTTCGGACGAAGAAAACCTCTGGTAAAAGGCGGATACCTGCTCGGGAGGTGGGGATTGAGGGACCGCTCGTTGCTTTATCAAACCCCACAGGACCTTGATGTGGACATAGAAAGCCTCCTAAAGAATTACAACGGATGCTTAGTACTTTACTCTCCCTTCAATGAAGTTTGAAAACTAACCTTTGTGTGCTCAAAGCCGGCAGGATGGTCGTTTTTCACCATTTGAAGGGGGCTTTTCTTCGAATTTGAGGCAGGGGTGGCAGATCGGGCACGTTGCTTCACTGGGGTTTTTTTGGCCGAGCCAATGGCAGCAGGCTTTGGTACGGTTGGTTTAGGTGCAGCCACAGCAGAATCTTTAGCTTTTTTCTTCTTGTTCTTGTTGGTTGGTTGGTGTTGGGTCGGCTGTGAAGAATTATTGGGATTCTTTGCTTGGACTCGGGGAGGTTCAGCCTTAAGCTCCATTGCGTCAACACGTTGGAGCAGCTGATGAATCAATTGGTCTCGCTGGGCAAGGCCGGCTTGTAGTTCGGAAATCATGTTGGGATCCATTGGTAAGATGGTTGGATTGGGTGAGCAAAAAAGTGTGAACAAGAGTTGATGGAGAGAGCTAGCACGAGGTCTTGATGTGATTGAGGGTTTGGGTCAATTGCACTGGAAACTTTTCTACGTAGCTTGGGGGATGACTGCAAGGCGGAAACAGGTGCTTCTTATACCAAATGGGTTTCAAGCCATGGTCCGTCTGGGACCAAAAAACATAGCCCCACACTTTACAATGCACGCACATGTTGAGTTGAGTAAGTGAGATGATGAGTTGAGCAGGTGAGATGATGAGTTGAGTAAGCGAGATGATGAGTGGAGTAAGTGAGATGATGAGTCGAGTAAGTGAGATGATGAGTCGACTATGCAAAGTTGAATAATTGAGTTGACAAGGTGAGATGATGACTTTTCAAGGTTGGCTCGTGATGTCATGTTAACGGACCAATCAAGAAAGCCTTGTGTCTTAAGTTCATAATATGCAATATGCATTCCTGACGGAAACATCACCTGATGTTCCGGGCGAGGTTTTTCGGGGGTCGCGCAACCCCGTGGGAAACCACACGCCGCAGTTGCCGCGGAAACATCACTGCTTAGCACAGACCATTAGGCCAATGCTACCCTGAGAAGGTACCTGCTAGCATCATTTACTTTCCCCCCCCCTGCAGATGAACTGGGCATCATATATTTAGCAGTATTTCCTGCTTAATTTTTTGCTTGAAGTCTTTCCATTCCATTCCATCTTATTTAAACCCACCCACCTCCTGTTTGAATTTCTCTTCATCTTCGCTTCTTTTTTTCTCAGACTGACACACCTCTGCTCACACCACTTCCCTCCAGGACTACCTACTTCCATGAAGTGACCCGTAAGTTTTTTTTTTTTTTAATCTTTGTTTTCTTTTTTTTTATCTTTGTTTTCTTTTTTTTTTCTCAGACTGACTCTCACCGTGGCTCACACTTTGCTCCAGAACCACTCGCTTCCACTAAGCAACCAGTAAGTTTTTTTTTCTTCATATTCGTTTTCTTTTTTTTCTCCCAGACTGACTCTCACCGTGGCTCACACTTTGCTCCAGAACCCCCCGCCGGACTCGCTCGTCTGCACGCCCCTATCCGGGCCCGCGGAACCGTCCCCCTCCTGGAACGCCGGCCGCGGAATCGTCGACAACGTCCGCTCCAGCGACAGCCGCGTCTTCTGCCCCGGGGCCGGCGCCTGGGCCAGCTCGGGCATGTTGTTGCTCGCATTCATCGGCCCCTCCGTCATCCGTCCGTCCGCATGGTTCACGGGACATCGACTGCTACTCGGCTCCGTCTGTGCGTCCTGGTGGGCTGCTGGAATCGACTGTGAGCTTCCCATCTTCGTTTTCTTTGTTTTTTCTCTTACAAACTAATCGGGTACACCCTGACCGAGCCCAGCTACCACCTCCTTACCTGACCG
>SMGU01009555.1:0-10610 GCA_004348175.1 Puccinia novopanici
GCACCAGGAAAAATTTCTGCTGAATACACATCAGGTGACATGGAGTAAGATTGTTTGTGACACTAGTGAGACAGCATAATATAGAAATATGCATGTTATGCATTTATCTCACATATTACTATCTTAATTTATAAGCCCTCTGATTCTTGCTCAGCTATGCACCACATCCCCTCTTGAGAATGACTAGACATCTGCTGTGACTATGGCAGCTTACTGGCTGGCCTCTGGGAATCTGATCACCTGTCCTGGAACCTTCCTGATGTTAAGTGAGATGGTTACTGAAATTAAGATGGCCACCTCCTTTGTACCACTCTCTTCTCTCTCACTAGGTTTTATCTACTCCTCTCTTTCCTCTCAATCCTTGTGCCACTTTGTGGAAATCCCTCACAATATCATTTATTTCTTGTCCTCTTTGATCCAAGTGCCTCATGTACACATCCCAGTATTTATGAGTACTTAGATCCAACTCTTGTATGAATCTTTGAAAAACAATGGTTCCTTTTTGAATAGCTTCCACCACAGAGGCACTCCAATTGACATTTTCCGGTCATTGGAGAGGGAAGCTAAAAGCAGAGCTCAGGATTGGTAGTGGTCAATCCAATCATGAGGGTGTCCGGAATGGACAAGGAGGAATATACACTGTGGTTGGATGAATCTTGGCTTCATTGGAATGAGCTCAGCAATCATCTGTAGCTGCGTAATTCAAAGTGGTTGTTGAGATGTTGGTTTCAGGTGGTGGTCTATACCGGAGCGGCGACGAACACGGCCAGGGCTTTGGACCGTCTGTGGTCATGGGGTTTGGCAATGATCATTGGGTGTGCTAGTACGTTAAACACACCACGGTTCTCACACAACTCAAGAAGAGAAAATTCTGAACTTCCTTCTTGTTTGGTTTGTTGCGGGAAGGGTTGGACCGACACTTGGGTCCTTCATGGCAGTGTCGGTATATAACACTGATGATGAAGTGGTTCCGATACTGGCGATTGAATGTCGAGCAAGACAGCGACAAGGGGAGCAAGTCACCGGACCTGTCTTTCCAAGAGAAGATCGAGGCCAAGACCGACATGACTCAAGGCCCCCAACGGATCCTCCCCAATCTGGGCCAATTTACCGATCCCCTCAGAGGGAATCCAAGCCATGAAGATTCTCATCGGGCTGCTGAGTCCAGCTCTCCGCTCCCTCAGCCCACAGTCCCTCACATCGTCAATCCTCTGCTCTCGCCCGATCTAGTATCATCTGTTTTGAAATTTTCGCTCTCTCCGCACTTTCTTTTGTTGCACCACCCATCAGCTGTCTGTAGCTTGTCTGCACGTGGATCTTCTTGAAATAAATTTTAATATCCCCAATCTAGTTAAATATTTGCATACCAAAACTAACTTTATGATCATACTAGAAACTATCCTGGGTTTACATTTTATTCCTTTGGAGGCAGGATGATATATTTTGCTTATCCTGACGCCTGCACATATATCCATCACGCGGAGTGAAGGGTCGAAAAAGAGGGGAGATGGACGTAGGAGGATTGCCAGTTCATGCCCCTTATACAGCTATTGACGTGGATAACTCTTTCCAAGAGCCCCAAAGCTTACTGTTTTCCTTTACAGAAATGCAAGTCAATCTACCTCTAATAATGACATGCACAGGTATTTCTAAAGTTAGCCAGTGTTGGGCTCTTTTTTCATGGACTGACTGGGGTCTTGAAGATCGTATAGTTTTTTTAATGATGAATGGTTATTTCAATGATGATGTGAGCTAAGACACCGATACAAAAGAATGGACAGAAACAGTAAAATAGAGGACAGAAACGAGATGTGGTAGGACGCAAGCGATGGGCAGAACAAAATAGAAATTTGACTAAGCGAAGTGGAGTGATGCGATCGGAAATACTCAGAGAATGAGGAAAGAGTTGATACTAGAGGAAATAACTGATACTAGAGGAATGAAATGATACTAGAGGAAATAACTGATACTAGAAGATGCGATGGAATAGTCGAGACAATCAGAGAGAGAGGACAGAACTGAACTGATACAATAGTGTGGAGGCTAAAAGAAATAAAGTGAAATTTAGGAGGAAGACCGATCCAGATCACAGGCACGAATTGTGATTTCTGGGATTTTGTGAAAGGAATTGTTGGTTCGGAGTGACCGGAGGAGGTGCGAGTTCCTTTTGCTATGCAGGTGAGATTCCTCGGGATGATGGAGCGTGCCTTTTGATTTTAAGCCTGCGATTGGAATTGTAGGAAGGGGCGAATACCGTAGGAATTCAAATTGTGAATTGGGAAACGGGGGCCGAATGTCCGATAGCTTCCATGTGTTGTGAGATGACTCATGAGTGCCGAATTTCTCGACCAAGATGACTACGGTTTGACGATCCAGGAGCCAGTTCCTACTGTTCGTAGAGCAAGGAGACGGCGGCCACATCGAATTTCCGGCTTGGATTGGATCAGGTGGAAGTAAGAGAGGTGAGGCCGAAAGCACCATCCTCAACGGTAGCGCCACCAGTTCCTGAGTTGTTGGAGCACGGGCAGAGGGCGAGGGGTGTAGAAATGTACCGGCATGTCATCGATTGAGACTTCTGACTCCTCCGTGAAGTCGTACCGGCCAGTAGACGAAGAGCACTCAGATTCCGCGCTATCAACGTAGGGTTCGGAGGTCATGATGAGGTACATGCTCAGTTCAGCCTTGGCGTGTCGGTGAAGATTGCGCTGGATCATTGGCGTGGCCATGTTTGCGCGGAAGACGGATGGCGCAAGTGATTCTCTGAGGAGTCCGGCGTTTGATCCGATCATCTTTGAGTATTGCGGTGGTATGGGGGTTTCTTTGAAAATGGTTGGATATGGTGTAGCTTCTCGAGAATGCCAATCAGGAAAGGGAATTGTTTTGATTTTTTGGGCAAGGATGCTGAAGACGGATATGAAGAAGAGCTTTGGATATGATAACAGTAGAGGATGAGGAGGGAAGAAAGACAGCGGCGGGGCTGCTTCTTTTATAGGAGTTCTTAGGGGAGGCTGGTAGCTACCAATGGCCATCTGGGCCAACATCACCAGCCGGGATTCCAAAGGCGACTAAAGCGTAACGCAATGCTAAGAAAAATTCTGTCTCAGACTGGGGAACCAGCCCACTCGAGTTACGTCGGGGCAAAATATCTTGACCCGCCCACTTATTTTGTAGCTGGATAGCAGCTTTTCTTCGTATTCCAGTGGCTCT
This sequence comes from Puccinia novopanici, assembly GCA_004348175.1. Classification (NCBI taxonomy): domain Eukaryota; kingdom Fungi; phylum Basidiomycota; class Pucciniomycetes; order Pucciniales; family Pucciniaceae; genus Puccinia; species Puccinia novopanici. The sequence goes on from SMGU01009555.1 coordinate 3,208, forward strand.
AAACCAAGCGGCGGACTTGACTGGTTGGATAATACCTCAGAGACGCGTCGAGGTCCCGAAAAGTGGCCAGGAATCTAGGTACGCGTCATGCGCCGGAGGAGCCGACGCGTCTAGAGATCCTTTGAGAACCAGTCGCGCGTATTGGATGTGATCCCGGACCCCAGATGGGTCTGTGGGGGGGATGGCTACCCATAACGTTCATTGGCGGGACAAGTAGGAAGGTAAACATTTTGTATGGTTTGGCACAGAATGGTGAGGAACCACAGGTTTGACATGATCCACCGCCTGCATCCATTCATTGAATGGACCGGTCACATGAAGCCTCTCACCGGCTCTTCCCCGTAGTTTTTCCTGCCGGCTCACTGCTCGGACGTCTTCATCTGAACTCTTGTCGAAAATGTCTGTCCGACAAGAGGTTGCCGGTCCGTGACTCCTTGAGCCAGTAAGCCGTGTCCATGGGGCAACCATGCTAAAAAGGGTTTATTGGCCATCAAAATCAACAAACGCCGATCTTGATTGAAAAATTTTGAGCAACATTACGCCAGAAGAAAGCTCCATGAGAGGATAGAAACATGATACCGTCGCATGAAATCGACCCTTCATGAAAGAAACATTCTCCTAGTGAGTTCAAGACATGAGCAGCAAGAATCAAAGTGGAGGACTTTCCGTCGGTCTGGAATGCCTAATTTAGACGGGCTAAATCTAAATTCCAAACTTTATTTGGTGGTGGGAACCTGACTCTTGTCAATCTTCATCACCAAACAAAGTTTGGAATTTAGAAATAGAAGCTCCAGATTAAGCAATCTGGGCAACGGGAAGTCCTCCAGTAATAATGAACTTGTATGATACTGAGTTATAGCACCTTGAGGAACACAGTTCAATAGTCAAAGTACATGGACTAAAGAAACTCGGAAAGCATGAAGTACAAGCAACAAGTATGGCTTGAGTTTTTTCTGTTGGGATTTTGGAGTGCAGATGCCATAGAATTAGTTATTTCAGTCTACTGATATGCACTGCACTCAAGTTATAATTAGGCTTCCATTATCTAGTAATTCACCATCAGTTCTGCTGTCATTGGTATGTTCCAATTTTATTGCCTCCAACCAATGACGAGATCTAGTCTTTGTCTCTTACCAATTCAATTGGCTCCTTTAGAAGCACTTTGTGCCTGTGAAAGCTCTTGGGTATTTTGCATGCTGACCCAGGTCTGCTTTGTTAATGATGTATGGCTTTACTGTGCTAAGAATCAAATGAATCACCTCAACTTGTTTTTCCCATTATTTCTAGATATTGTTTGCTATTGATTTGGTTCCTAAACTGAATGGATTAAATTTCTGGACAGCTTTACCCAATCTATACACCTCAATCCAGAGAGTCAAACCTCTGGTCACAAATTTCTGCTCAATGAGTAGTTGGACAGACATGTACCAGGAGTGAACAGGCCAGACAAGATGCTTGGAACTGTCTGACCTCTTAATGTTGGACATTGCTGACCCACAGGATTATCCCACAAAATGTTGTGACTTCACACACCTCTTCCTGCTTTATTAAAAATATGTATTCCAGCCAGTAGTGTTAAGAGATGATCATTTATGGTATTCAAAATTTGGACATATAACATCATAAAGCCATTTCACATAGAATTTTCTTGCAGGGAACTGTCACAATACATAAAACCTTATTGCCACTCCCCTGCCAAAAATGAAACTATGCCATTATGCATGATTTTACATCTGAATTTTGAATACCATAATTAACAGAATTAAGAGAAGAAGAGGCAAAACTGAATACCAGCATTATTCCCAATCACACAAGCACAAAAGAATAAATTTTTCAAGCACAAGATAAACATAAAAAAAATGGACAGAAGTTGAACAGCTAAAAATAAAAAAACAAAGTTCTTGGTTGATATCAACAACAAGAGATTGATTATTAAAATAATTGAGCTTCTGATGAGATCAATTAAAATTAAAATCAATTTCTCTCCACATCTCTTGAATTGAATATATTTATTGATGTTCTTGTAACATGTATTGGAGTGTCAAACTGAGAGATGACTCTTGTTTACATGTTGTCTGAAATTTGTCTATTGAGTTAGCTGAGAGATCTGAGATTGCTCTGAGAATAATTTGATTTGTTTGTTGACAATTTCTGTAAGAGCTATGCTCTTCACTACTTGCTCTTATTTAGGGAAGGAAAGAGATAAATTCTGTCTCAGAAGAATTTCAGAGTCACAGATTGTATTTCTAGCTCAGAGAGAATTTATTTTTTTGCAGAGCTCTCTCATCAATATCTTTGAGGTGTAGCAAGGAGAAGTGGAAAAGGGAAGAATAAAAGAAAAAAAATCATTTATCTAGCTCAGAGGAAAACAAGCCTGTCCAGGAGTTCTCTGATTTACTAGGAATTAGGGGGCCATAATAAATACAAATTATTATTATTCAATCATCTCATTGGTATTGTGAACCTCAATGAGGGTTGGGGGTTAACAGTTGCACTTGACATGATTGACTGAGTCTCCTTCAACACAAACAAGAAATACAGTAGCTGTTTGATTCACATGCATAATTCATATGAATGTGTCAATTACCAGCCCAAAAGCTGTCAGACAGGCAGTTCCAAGGCTTTGTTGGATCTTCCTATTCAATTAAATCTCTCACTCAGTTCTACAATTAAACAATCATGATAGATATTTGTGTCTGATTCTTGAACTCACAAATATTGGATGATCAGCCAATTTCTAAAATTAATTTCATTTATATTGTGTCCACAGTCTATTTCAATGTGTATTCCTGTAATTATTGTAAGGAAGAATATTTTTAAGCTTATGTCCAAGTCTAATTTAGATGATAATTACACCAAAAAAATTTTCTTGGCTTTTTTTGGCTCAGAAATTCCCAGTTCTAAAAAACTGAAAAAAGTTTCCCACAACACCAATTTTCTTTTGCACATTGCTTCTTCAAGAAATATTTTTTTTACTTCTATTTTAATTTTTATTTCCCAGCCAGAGGAGGAGGGAAGTTGTTCCATTCTCAGTGGGTAAAATCCAGGCTTCCATTTCACCCAATCAAGTGCCCAATTTTCCTGTTCTTGACTAAGATTTCCTTAAGCTCATGCTTTCTGGGTTGTAATAGGTATTTGGGAACATACATGGTTACCATTGCATTTAAAAATTGATCAAGTGATTTTCTTGATTTTGTTTTTAATAGTTGCACATATTCAATATTAATTGTATCATGCACCATTCTGTAAGCTAAAAAATTCAAGAGGAAGTTATTATTGGATCCATTCTGAGATCAAGGACACCTGTATAGTCCTGGAGGGAGATGAATATTTCATTTTTAATATTAGAAGAATAAATAAAATGAAACTGCTCACCTGGGGAATAGAGCTTGAGAGGGATGAGTGCTTGAAGGGCTGACTCTCTGGTTAGGCTTGGGATAGAAAATAAAAAGAAGAATGAAGAGTATGTACTCTTGAAAAATAAGGTGCAGATAATATTAATACTCATAGATTCAGGAGATGGTGTGAACCAAGACTGGATACTGGTTTGAACAAGGTACACAAGATATGTGGCTATAATAAATCTCAATGAAACTGTGACCAGTTCCAAGAAATACTACTATGATTCATAGTTGACTTATCTAGATATTCTGAGATTAAATTTAAACCCAGAATGAATACTAGTTTGAGAAAGGTGTGTAAAATATTTAACTTTAATAACTCCCAATGAGAGTGTCAATATATATCCTACTAGGTTAGTGTTTATGGGTTCTGGGTTGTGCTATGAGTGTTGATAAATGTGTTTTGGAATGGTAAGTGACAATGATTTCCTGTAAAAAAGGATTAGGGGTAATACATTCATTATTTAGATATTTCAAAACTCTTCTCAACCTTTTCTAGGGAGGGAAATCCAAATTTTAAATTGGATTATATCTGCTGAGACAGACAGTGAAAATTATTGTTATTTTGAATGATAACACTGAGGAGTCCTGCAAGATGGTACCGTTTATAACAACTGGAGCAGTGAAACAAGAGAGCTCAAGAATTTCAAGATTCACTAAAAGGGTATTCCAAGCAGACAGTTGAAGTGTGGATGGTGATGAATAAATGTATCAAGTGATAAGAACATTTGAGAAAATCTACTAGTGTGATTTATTGATAAACTGGCTAGAGTTGTATAAAATAATCATGAGATTTGTGGAACATTTCTGGGTGACTGGTTTACTGGGGGACTGGGGGAAAATCCTAGAAAAACTGGGGGTTTATATATTTTCAAGGATGCATCAAATGTGCTCAAGTGAAGCTTTAAATGAATTCTAAGTTCTCAAGGTATCAAAAGTAATACCATGAGGCTTAACACACTTCAAAAAAAAATGCTCAACTGCCTGGAGTTGAGATGCAGAAATTCAAAGGAAGCTTGTGGTGTTACTCCAAACTTTATCCAAGAGTGATTCAACCAAGCTGTAAGTCACAGTCAATTTGCACAATGCACAGTAACTGTGCCAAAAAAATAAACATATGCAAACAGGTGGAGTTTGGATGGCAGCTTGGGTGGAGCATGCTGCATTTCAACTGCAGGCAGTTGAGTGATTTTTCTTTTCAGTGACATGTGATCAATATATCAAACTTAACCTGATGCATATCTGGTGAAAATAAATCTTTTGGGCATGTTTTGGGCTCACCCAATTACTCTATCATGTGTTTTATGTGCAGCAGTAATTTATTTTAAGCAAATGTGATGATATTCTAGATGATTTGAGCACTTGATGAAGCAATTAAGACCTGGTGGCATATCTTGAGATTTTTCAAATTAATTTATAACGCTAAAAGAGATGTTTGAAAATATTTCTGGCACTTATTTTATGTATTATTTATTTATATTATTATAATATTTTTTAATAATATTTAATAAAAATGAAACAAATTCACTGAATAAAATCTGACAAGACCTTTCATGGCCAGATAAAACTGGGAAAAACTCAACAAGGCTAAAAAAACTATACTGTAATAATTAAAAATGTTTCTTACATTTCTATGAAAATTAGAAAGGGCATTTCAGGTGTTCTTTCTTCATGTATTTTGATATTAACTCTGTGGCTGAAAGAGAGTGTGACCAGTGCCAAGCAATACTACTATGATTTTTAGTGAGCTGATGGGGAGCAATGATTAATTGAAAATCAGGCACTACTTATAGTATCAACTATGAAAATAGTGAGGGGAAAAACTTGGTTTTAAAGGAGTTATGGAAGCAATAAGACCTCTAAAAGGGCTTCACATGGGAATGAAAAAACTATTGGCATAAAAACTGAAATGGAGGGACAACAGGGGTCTAGCAATATTAAACTGGGACACAAGTAAGCAGGGATTGAAACAGTAGAGGAGAAAGTATTCAAGGAGAGGTGGGCATAGGGATAGATACAAGGGACATAATTGCTGCATATTGATAAGAGTGGAAATTCTGCAACAGGGGAAAAAAATATGGAGTCTTGGTTTTTTGTGTAGAGGTTTTTGTGTTTAAGCCATTGTTTCTTGCTTGTGTAACCTTGTGTGGTTATTTGATGTGAACTTGGAGAGGGTGGAATTTGTTTGTGAGATTCCTTGAATTTGTGTTTTTTTATGAACTTGATTGTAATTTTCTTTTGGTTATGAGGCTCTGTGGGATATTGGCATACCACAAAACCTTTTTTCAGATAAATTGTTCATTAATGGATTAAAAGTTCATTGCTGGAAAATAAGACCAGAATAGAGAACAAAAAATAAGTAAAAAGCTACAAGAAAAGATGGAAAAGAAGAATTGAAGAAGCATACCAAGGACTATAGAGAATAGTAATATAAAATCAAATACAAGAGATTGATGGCAGAGAGGATTTGAAAAGATGGTGTTTAGAATTCTGTGGAATTGAGAACAAGAGATATAAGGAAAAGAATTCAGCAAAAGAAGATCAAACAGCACTAAACAAGAATAGAGCAATAAATGAAAACAAAAACAAACATCACAAAGAAAGAAGTGAACTGAACAAGGAGGGAGGATATTTTTTAAATTATTATTAATAACTTATCAGTCTTGAGAAGGAAAGTAAGAAGTTTGTGTTAGTAAGGGTGAGATTTGAATGGATGGCTGAGCTGGTTTTCAGATTATTTTACTGATTTTCTTGAATCAAAGGTGAGGCCGTGTCTTGAGTGTCTTGAGGTTTATTGAGAATTGAAGAATGATTCTTGAGGAATAATCCAATGGGTTCTTTCAAGATGGTTGAGATCAAATGAGAATGGGAACAGCAAAGATTAAGCTCTCAATCAAACCCCAACCAATACAGATTATTAGGGTTCAAACTCAAGCCCATGCAAGCATAAAACATGCGCAATTAGACTAGCTTCAGACACTCCTCAAATCATTTTGAGTGAAATTTGACATTCATTCTGCTCCACATTATCAGATGAAAGTGTTGCAAGTCCCTTGAGTTACACATTTGTTTTTCCCTGAATGAATCATTGAATATATTCTGATCTCATCATCTTTGGCTCTTCTTTTGGAATCTCATTTTACTGTCAAGAATCCTGTCACAACCTCACTTACTTAAATTTCCATGCTTGTGAAAACTTGATGAGTCAAAAAGATTAAAAAGAGATTATCAATCCACTTCAACCAAATGAATAAACTCTATTCAATTGCTGCTCTATATACACATTGTTGATCTTCTATTTGTATCCCTTTCTATAATTCTTGTTCTTTATTTTCTTTTTTATTTTTTTCCTGTACCTTTCATGTCTTTCACCACAAAAAAGTATGTGTTGCTTGCTAGCAAGCGACATTCAGGAGCTCAGACCAAGTCTAGGTTCAAGCTCCTGGCAAAACTCCAGTATGCAGTGACTGCAAACAAAGGAGTGCCTCCAGAAAGGGAGGAGCTTCAACCACAGCTTCCTCAATGTCAGTTGCTAGCAACCAACATCCAGACACTCATGGTGTCTCTCTTTGTAACTTGTCAAACTCATGTGTTCTTTTCTTGTGAGAATGTTCACATCAGATTGTCATTCTAAAACTATTGAATAATCATTCTTATTGTTCTTCTCAGCCCTATTATGGTCCTTCCACCTCCATTAATTCCTGTAGACTTCTTTTTTATATTCTCCTACTTGCTAAAATGTTCATTCTTTCCCTCTGTTCTTTCATCCTTTGATTTCTTTTTAATGTATTGTTTTTCTTTCAGGACTTCCTGCCTCTAGATTTCTAGATTTTAATGTCAAATCAATTGATCTTTTATTGTACATGATTATTGTTTTCTTCATCTTCTAATTAATTTTTGATCATGAGTTCAAGAGCCTCTTACAGGAGTTGGACTCATCCCTCAGCCATTGGACTTAGTGGTTTGTTCATGGGGGGGGGGGGGGGGGGGGGGGGGGGGGGG
>SMGU01009557.1:0-13025 GCA_004348175.1 Puccinia novopanici
AAAATAAAAAAATAAAAAAATAAAAAAATAAAAAAATAAAAAAATAAAAAAATAAAAAAATAAAAAAATAAAAAAATAAAAAAATAAAAAAATAAAAAAATAAAAAAATAAAAAAATAAAAAAATAAAAAAATAAAAAATATTATTTCATAAATTGTTCTATTCACTTATTTATTTATTCATTATTAGATTAATTAATTAATTAATTAAATCAAATATACATATATCCACTTATCTATTATTTTTTTTTTTAAAAAAAAATATTTACTGTTTGTTGATTTATTTATCCACTTATTTCTCCATTCAATCATTTACTATCATTTAATATCATTTACATCTTGGCATATTAATTAATTAATTAATTAATTTATTAATATTAGCATACATTATTCCTTCATGGGTATATTTATATATTTATTGAACCAGTCATGGGTCCAAAATTTCAACCCACAACCCACATTGTACAAGAAATTTTGTAGCTCTGACCCACCCAAGTCAAAAAAACTGAAATTTTAATCTGCAACCACCTGCCATGGATTTTTTTGAAGGTGCAACCCAACCCGGTGTCATGAGGACGCTGGGATGGGTGAAACCTTAAATCAATGTGGTTTGTGTGTTGAAGACCCTCATTTTTTTACCACTCACCACAAAATGGAATCACCATTCCAACTCCTGTAGCCAGTTGATCTTCACATTTCCTAGGTAAGTTGTCATTTTTTTTTTTTTGGAACTCTGTAAATTTGCAATTTACCCAAATTTCATTTTTAAGATTGATCCTTTGTTGTTAATGGACTCCTGCTTTTCAAGTCACCAGGCCAAAAAACAGAGGCAATGTGCACACATTGCCTCAGTGGGTACAAAGGGGCCCCTTTGTACCTGACAAGGCAATGTGGACTCATTGCCTTTGTTTTCAGCCAGGTGAGTCAAACTGATCCTGGAATTGTCTTGTTTTCCCAGTTTCTGATTAAGTTCAACAGCACATTCATAAACATCAACCAATCCCCCGGGATAGTCCCCCAGCTATTAGGTTCAATTTTCACAGCCAGGAAACCAGCCTGAAATTGATCCTCCTGTACCATCAAATCCATATGAGGTGGTACCTTTTCTTTCAAGTCTAACCCTACACACATCAAGTAACACAATGCCAGTACACATGCCAGCAATTCAGCTGCCAAGAAGAAACATCCCCAACTCACCAAAGAACAAATGTGTCTTTTTAGGGAGGAGAAAGCTCAAATAAAGAGATAGAATGCGGCAGGAAAGGATCAAGCTATGTTTCAAAAATCCAATAAATGCAGTTCAGTCTCCTCATCTTCATGTGTTTGTGGTAGGACCTGTGATACTTCCTCAAATCTCAATCAACCAGGGTGCCTTCTGATTAATCCCAAGTCAATTTGGTTCCTGATTCCAACCTGCCTTTCATCCTAGAGTACTATCAAAACATTTGTACCTATCTAGAAGACAAAAAAAGCTATCAGCAGATGTAAGGAATTGGGTTCAAAAATTCAGTTGGGGTTACCAACATCACCAAGGCAAGTGGCATACAAAACAGTTGATTTCTTTTTCAATTATCAATTGACTTGTGGTCTCCACGTGAATGGCAAGCAACTGTGATCCCATACGTTTGGAATTTTAGTGAAAGAAGTTTTCACTTACAAAAGACGGGTCAGAAAACACTGGTTCTGGAATTGAGGAGCATGATGGTGGGATCAGCCTGGCTGAAAAACATTAACAAATGTGTCATTCTAACAATTAGATGGATTTCATTTTTGGCTCAAGTGAGCTTAATGAATGAAACAATCTTGAGTGGATAAAGAAAGACAACAGCAATGGTGATGATCTAAATACAACAGTATTAGGTTTTGAGAATGAAGCTGCAGACTATGAATTTTACAAGGTTGGCTGACTACCTAGCTCATGACATGATGATACTGAAGAAGAGGCTAGGAGTATGCTAATATGGAAGGGGTTGGCAACATGATCATCTCAGGATCCAAGGATGACAGCTCTGGTACAGAGAAGCCTGATGATGAAACTGAGAACCCTGAAATTTATGAACTCCTTGTGTGAAAATATGCCAGATTATTTTGTGTTTTTCTTTCCTATCTCTGACTAAAGCAAAGATAGTGTTGTGATTACATGGATTTGTTTTCAGGTACAAAGACCCACCCAACTTCAATATCTCAAGAAATAGTGCCCCCCCCCCCTCAATTTTGAAAACCAAATGAAGCTGGAGAAAGGCATTCTGAGGGGGTCAGATCCACCTGGCAATAGGCAATCATCAAAAACAGAAGATCATATTGTGGTTGATGACTATGAACCATCATCTGTACCTGAGACTCCCAATCCACATGGAAGTGAAGCCAGTCAGAAACAAAACCATTGACTGAAAATTCATCTTGTTGCAATTATCCTAATCACCATCAGCCTTCAATCAGCAGCGGATCTAGCCATCAGTCAAGCAGACTTTTGGGTTCACAAGCAAAATCCAGTGTGGCTTCTGCATTGGAGCATTCCACCAATAAAAAATTTGCCTATCTAGACAAACAGATTGGTTGGGATAATGAAAAATATGAATGCAAGGATTTGAAGAGCAAGACTATCTTTGAATGGGGAAAAAATACAAACACAGAAAAATACAGGAAAAATTAATTTGTGATGTTGATCTTGAGAGGGAAAAATTCAAGTACAAATTTGATGTCAAGAAGCCCAAATCAAACAGGATGAAATGATGGAATGGGAGAGGGAGAAGTACCATAAGGAACAAGCCAATTAAATGGAAAACACCAACCAACAATACATGCTGTAAGACCCAAAAGTGCTTTTTAGAACCTTTTGCTGAATTGAGAAAGGTATGGTGGAGTTGAAAGCTCTGCCTTCCTATGCTATTAGAAAACAAGACCATCAAGGTACGCTTGGCAGCTTTTATTAACGTGATAGAGGATGTGTTCAAGATGAGCTATTTGATTGACCAAATATTTTGATTTTGTTGTTATGGAATGACTTCAGGATTCAGGTTGATGGTTGGATCCTTCAATGTTGGACTTTGTGATGTTTTCTGAGAGTGGGGATTGAACCAAGGACGTTGTTATTTGGAAAGGTTGAGTGAGGATGGGGAATGTAGAGATGGATTAAGATGAAGTGTGGTGAGAAAGAGGGATGAAAAAGAAGATGTAGAAGATGCTTTGAACAGGAATTGAACTTGGTTCCTTTGGGTTGGGTTATAGAATATAAGGAAGACTGGGTTGGGTATATGGAAAAATAGCCTAGTTGGGCAAGGCCACTGTTGAAGAAGTTGTGCTCAGGTGGACTTGAACCAAGGTCCTTTTATAAAAGATGAAGCTGATATAAATATGTGTATTGCAGTGAGGTAAGGTAGTATATAAGGTGTATAAGGGTTCATAAGGGTAAGATATTCAGCATATTAGAATTAGAATGAGTTGTTGACCAGTGCCCAGTTAGTGATGAGATTATGGGATGGTCTGAGGATACAAATGGCAGGCATAAGGCCTCCTTATATAGTAAAATATGAGGGATTTTAGCTGCAAAGCCTTAACACAGCCCTAGCACAGCTTTACACAGCTTGAGCACAACCCTACACAGCTTTAGCATAGCCCTACACAGCCCTAGCACTTCTTTGAGGGAATATTACTGTACAAATGTCATGCAGTCCTTTGATATGCAAACAGAATGAAAGGAATTCAATATGAAAGAAATGGGTCAAGTTGTGGTTTGGAATTTGTAAAAGGAATTCAATATGAGTATGCAGGCAGTATGTAATATGGGTGATAATGAATAAAAAATACCCCCAACAATTGACCACAACTGGAAAACTCCATGTATCTTCTAAACCAGTAGAGTCATGAGGGTGGTTCCAGTGGGTGACTAGGATTTATTTTATCCAGAAATTCCATTTTTAAGGTTTTTTTGGCCATATCTTAAGTGGTTGTTAGATAAAAGTAGAAATTTTTAATTATTTCTGTCCAGAAATACAGGAAAACAGACCACAACGCTAGAACACTCATTGTATTCTTCATGCTCAAAAAATCAATGATGATCACTTTTGACCAGAGTGGGAAGAATTTCAGTTCAAGCAATCAAAATTTGAAAAGTCCCAGAAAGACAAAGATGATTGATAGCCATGTGTGAATGTATGAAAGAGGGTAAATCCACCAGTGAGATTGAAAATGGTTTATGGGCCTTAAATGTGTTATATTATATTATTTTTATTTTTTTCCTCTTAATTTCTAAATTTGATAATTAGTATTCCCATTGCAATGTATCTGTTTTGATTCTTTATTTCCATTAACCAGTGTCAGATCAATAAGAATTTCTTAACTATCTTTGATTCCCTGATTTTTTTTTTCAATGATATCTCTCAGACAAACTTTTTTTCCATTTGATATTACATCAGATATGATTGAGAATAAATTATCTATCATAATTGATAAGTTGATAAAAGGTGAGAGCAGAGACAAAAAAGTATTTAAGAAGTTATCCATAGAGTGCCATTGGAATATTTGTGTTCTATACAAACAATTTGAATTCTGGACTTCTGGAAATCTGCACTGGGCAAATTAGAAGAACTGTGATTGCTTTGGTTGCCAGTGTGGTATTCTTAAATGTTAATTTTTTTTTAAAAAAAAAAATCTTCTTCTCTTTTCTTTCTCTCTTTTCTTATAATACAGTCCATAAATGAGTAAAGCTGATTGGAGAAACGTATTCAACGGCTCAATTTACCCCATGGTAACCTTGGACAGCAACCTCCCAAACCCCTTGGATCAGAAGTTACACACCCTCCTTGGTCAGCACCATCAGTACATATCACCAATCCACCACTATAATTTATATATCACACTCTTGACACAACCAGTACATATTACATACACAACAACCACTCAATAAAACCAATCACATGTAAAATGCATGCAGGCTAAACTAGTGGATTTTCCAAGATCTGATCTGGTTTAGTGTGTTTTGTCTGAGCACATGACTATGCAGATCTTGTACAGTGCTATGCAGATCTTATGCAGGTCTATGCAGGTTCATGCAGTCTAATTAGTGGATTTTCCAAGATCTGATCTAATTTATTCTGTTTGGTTTGATCAAATGACATATGCAGTCTGTTTTAGTGGATTTTCCAAGATCTGAACTAATTTTGTCTGTATGTGGCTGTGCATCAATCACCTCATCCATGATCGGAGCTATTTTAGTGTATTTTCCTTTTATGACACCACTTTTTTGGCAGGCTGTGCAGGCACATGACCTGATGGTTGTGCACTTTAGTTCAGTTTTGTTTGTTCCATTGTGTTCCATGGCTTTTCCAAGCCAGCACAAATCCCTCAATGCTGTGAATCTAGGACAGATAAAATCCCTCATTTCTTCATTACCTTTTAGCTAAAATCCCTCACTTTTGTCTATATAAGGGGGCTCTCCTCCATTTATTTCCCCCTTCCTCACTGGATTCTGGCATCAGATTTTATATACACCCTTATTAGTCTTTAGGCCATTCACATCCGTTCACTAAAGGTTAAGGTTAGTTTGATCGTGGGTCAAAGACAGGTCAGCTAACCCAAAACCCATGAATGCATTTGTCAGGTTTGGTCGGGCTGGCTAACCATCCACTGCAAAAAAAAACTTGATCAACTGCCTGCAGTTGACATTTAGCATGCTCCAGCCAAGCTGCCATCCAAACTCCACATGTTTGCATATGTAGATTTTTTGGCACAGTCACTGTGCAGTGTGCACAGTGACTGTGCATCCAAGCTTGGTTGAAACAATATTGGAGAAAGGTTTGAGTAACACCACAAGCTTCCTTGGACCTTCAGCATGTCAACTGCAGGCAGTTGAGCATGTTTTTCCCACAGTGATCCAAATCCAGGGCCGAGACCACTCATCATCATCATCATCATCATCATCACTCATCACTCATCACTCACTGCCACTCATCATCACTCATAACTCATAACCCATCTTTATCAACACCAAACTCTGTTAAACTCCCCATCTCATCAATCACTTCTCATCCACTCTTCAAAACCCCTTTTCATCTAGCCACACTCAATCCATTTCTAAACAACAGTATTATCTTGATATACCCCCTCCTATCACTTTATTAAACCTTCCAATCCGAGATTGGGGGGCTTTTTTAGTGTCTAGAATCACAGAAAGGTGGAGGTATCCTCATTCATCCCTGTCAAAACTCAGCAAAATTTCTTCACTGAAACTTTTGAGCTTTACACTGGATAGCCCCAAATCACTATTAATCTCATCCCACAAATACCACAGTATTGCTAGCATGTTGTGAAGAGTCACACATGTATTCATCCACCTAATAATGTGACACATATTGCGCTTGCACATTACTGAAAGTTGGATTTCCTGAAGCAAAGCCTATTGCTCTTCAAGGATGCCAAAAGTCTTCTTGTTGCAAAAACAATAATTTGAAATACAGTAATTAAACTTTGTATTGACAGGGATATTTGCTGCAGGTTCTTTTTAAGCAGGGATTCAGTTCATTGATAGGGTTTAATAAGAGTTTTCCAGATTATATTTACCTACCAAATCAGACACTGATCACCATGGAAAGGCAAAGTGTGAATAATAAAGTGAAATTAACTAACTGGAATCAAAATATTTCTCAGCATCCCAATGAACTGACATTTTCTTGAATACCATAATGTTACCACGGGATCCTGGCCATTCTGTCATAAAAGAAGTTATTTAATTGCCACATTTGCAAATGACTTTAAAATGGATGGAATACTGTTTCTTCCGATCCCAGACACTGACACAGTGGAAAAGTGGTGCCATCCACAAAGCCAATGCAACCACCAAAACATTCAGTCTGCATCCCATCTGATATCTTTGATCTGTGATCCTTGTTGGGCCAAACAATTGATTTTTATAATATTTGGTTGATCAAATGAATGATGTGGTGGCTAACCTTGATTACTGTTCTGTGGGAAACTTCAAGATTGCAAGAGAATTGTCCAACCAAAGCACCATTACCATTTGATCCAAGTCTTTCCATTGTCAAAGCCAACTGATGGGGTATTGGAAGTTGAGCTCAGGGACTGTTGTTTTAGAATATTGGATTAAGGTATATTTCTTGAAGTAACCAAACAAATCTGGCCTTTTTGTTTCAAAATGTATGTTTTAAATCCAAGCCATGAGACCTAAAAAGTACCACCAAGTCAAATTTGTCCCAGAAAATCCCTGGTTTTTGTGCATCTAAGTAACAACAAGACAAGACAGCTGATAAAAATTATTTGAGTTAACCTTCTTTTTCCAATATCATATTGAGAATGAATTGTTAATTAGGGATGTTTGGTGCATGGATCTTGCCCAGTTTAGGTACTTTCAAAAAGCTCATTGTGGAATCCATAAGATTTTTGGTTTCCTTGTATTAAACAAAGGCTAGCATGAGGAAAAGGTGTTGTATCAGATATTGGCATTTGCTCAACTGGTGCATGGCTTGATGTTGTTAATGTGGTTAGGGTTGGAAAAATTATTGATGAATCGATGTTTTGCCATGTGGATGGGGAATGAGTGCTTCTATGGATGGTTCAGGGTATTGGGGGATTTTGGAAAAACTGATGATGAGACATCAGACTGCTTCCAAAATCTGTATTTTCTGGATGGCCTGACTTGATTCCTTAAACTTTTGTGCACAGCAAAAGTGCAGCATGGTTAAATTTTTCCAATTTTTCTTAAAAAAATTCTGATTAAATACAATTGTGAACCCCACTATTTGGTCATTTTGACCTGGTGTATTCATCTGGGTTAATTGAGAATGTGTTTTAATTTCACCTAATCCTGAGCTTTGAGCTCCTCCCGAGATCTCATATTTATGTTTTTTCTTTCTGCTTCAATTTAATCACCACAAGCTCTTCCCTCACTCCTCCTCACAAGATGATGCTTATACTATTCCCCAATAAAACCCAAATTTATTCTTTCACTCAAGTTGTCAGTTATATTTAGTAAATTATTTCAATTCTGGAGGCCCCAATTTTCCTTTGTGAACTTGAATTTTTATAGTATCCTATTTCTGCTAAGTTTTCTCTGAGTTTTAATTAATGAATTTATGTAGAATTTTTCTGTAGGAATTTGAGGTCTTATATTATCTTATTGAAGCTAATAATAACAGCTAGTAGAAGTAACAATCTTAGAAAGGCAAAAACATTTAGAATTGAGAGAACAAGATAAGAAAGACATTGTGAGAAATATCAAAAATGATTTAAACTACCTGCTTAAATTCTACCCTGGCTAGAAGGAGGAACAAAAAAAATTATAATGGAGATATGAAATTGCAACAAGCCTGAATTGGTAAGAAAGTTTTGATGAGGATCAAAAAAATTAGAAAGAAAGGTTGAGTGGGGATTCCAATTAATTATGTTGGTTATCAGCAACTGCACAACATATAATTTATCAACTGAAGCATGTCCTGAGCGCAAGAGGAGTAGAATGCTTTAATACAGTTGCACAAAGGCAACTTGCATGTCAACTGCAGGCAGTTGTGTGAGTTTTTCTTTCAGTGTGGAGTGTGAATACTTCATTTTTGAAGATTGAAGTCTGAAATTGTCATCTCATTCAAAGTCCATCAGAAGAAGAAGGACCAACTCAAAGCAACAACATCTTCAGAAAATTCAAGAAACACCACACTATGACAACACTCCTCCAATAAACCTCCAGTCCAAGGTCACCAATTCTTGGATCTTAACAAACATTATTGAAGAATCACAGTAGTATTATTATTAAGGTATCACTCTTACTTCAATCAATACCTCTATACTCTCTTATTCATAATATTGATGCAATTTTTATTATTTTTATCAAGTTGTTTTCATCTTTGAAGCTTGAAATTTAATCCCTTATCCATTCTATCTACATAAGAAGGACACAACACCTGGATTTCTCACAAATTACCTCCACTTGTGCAAAGATGTGCTCCTCCTGAAAGTTGATTGAACAATCCCAGTGTGTGTTTGGGTTGAATAGACAGACAACTGCTTCAATGGTCAATTAAGGAGACTATGCAAGTTGACTCGGTTGGGAGAATAATTCTTCAGATTGAGTTTGAATCAAATAGCGAGCGCAGGATCATTTGGGTTAGGTTTCGGGAATCCTGCAGCATATGGGACAGCTGCTGCGTTAGGATTATCCCATCACATTTTCTTTCCTTAGATGACTCTTATTTGATGCCTCTTAATCACCTGAATTTACTTTTTTTTGTGCTTTCTTGATTTTATAATTTCTGTGATTTTCTACTTTGTGTATTACTCTTGTTTCATCTTGTTTGTTTCAAATACTTTCTTACGTTGATGTGTCGAAGATTTTCATCAAATCATCATGGCTGAGAGGTTCCTTCTTCTTCTTATGCTCGAAACTTGTTTTACAGGGTTTTCAAGGAATTTGCGTTTTTGGTTTTACAAAACGAGCGCAGAAGCAGTATGCCCGATGCCGATAGGGCGCGCCGTAGTAAGCATACGGGCGCATAAAGGCGCGTGCTGGACGTCCTCTGACATTTTTTTATCCGGCCATCCAAAATCGCTGGGCACCCGGCCCCCATACGTCTCTGCGCTGCTGCTCTGGTCAGAAAAACGAATGTACTAATTTGATTGGCCGGAATCAGATTCCCAACATTGCTGTCACCTCCCAAGAGCTTCTTGTTTTTCAAAAGGGCAGCTGGCACATGTCACGCTAATAGTGTTGTTTGTACATCCCTTAAAAGTCAAACTGCTGGTGACAATCATAGTGTCTGCAGGGAACATCAGGCGAGTAAAAACAATTTCAAGCTACCGGGAACTCAAGCAAACTATTGTGTAAAAAGCATGCAGACAGACAATCCAAAACGCTGGGGGTAGCTCGCAAACGAATCACAAGGGGTGACTCGTTTGCAGGTGCTCACCAGCACATCACCAGTTCTACCCCCTGCGATATCCTTCCCGGAGAGGCACTCCACAAATTTTTTGTTTGTTGGCTACGTAGACTTAACCTCTTAGTCTCAAACTATTCCCCTTGGACGTGATCTACTTCGGAGTGCTGTAGTCTGGCTTTCTCTCAGAAAACTGGTCGCTTCGAAACGGGTGGGAGTTTTCAAGAAAGTTGACGATAACTCGAGCAATAAAGAAGAAGAAATGCCTGGACCCGAGAAACCGATCTATACCGTCAAGTATACCCAAACGAATTGTCGCTTACAACAACCAGCCCAGTGAATTCAATAAACTTTCCTCTCGCGAAGTGCTGGTAGAAGTGCTTGCAGTGGCGCTGGACCAATGGGACCTACACTTGATCTGTTCCATGGGCGCTTCCTCACGTACCATCACTAATCCCACCACCAACCAGACTCGCCGCCAAAATGATCGAAATTGCAGAAATTCAGTCGTGCCTGGGAGAAGTTTTTTCGGGAAGGTGATCGAGATCGGCAAGGCTGTAAAAAAACTGAAAAAGGGAGAATTGGTTTATGGATTGCAGGAGCTCTTGAAGGTATTTCTTTTTTTTTCTGAAGTCTTGATGTCTATCATTCAGTACAAAATATTCCCCGCACCATCTTCCGCCATCCCTAAAACGCTGAGTCTTATTCACTACCCAGCCTCACTCAAAGCGTCAGCCCTTACTAGTTATTCTTCTCTTATCGAATAGTGGTGATAATGAGTTGATAAAGATTCTCTGAATATACTCGCTCCTCCAACAGAGAACTCATACATGAATAGCTAATCTGTTTTGAAATATAAATTCTTTCACTTTTATGTTTATTTTTCGGAGAAACAGTCAGGAGCACTATGCGGACGGATCAAGATCTCGTCTGATTATGTAGCGAAAGCGCCAGAAGTCTTGGGAAAATGCCAAAAGGCATGCAGCAACGCTTCCAACAGTATTAACTCCGGGATGAGCACGGACAACAGACAGAAAAGATCGGATCAGGTCCCACTGAGCTCAATCGAGATTGCTTGTTTACCACTGTTGGCCGTTCCAGCTGCGTTGATCGCGAGTACGGTCTGCGTCGGGATGCCTAAGGGCTCTAAGGTATGATGCAGAATCTAATAATTTCGTATGAAGGGGGAGCTAATACCAATTCCTTTGTTTGAATGTGTCAAGATGCTGATATTAAACGGTCATAAAGGCATCGGTAGAATGATCGTGCAACTAATGCGATACTTCCGACCCAGTAGGGACCTCTGGATCACGGTGCATGTGCCATGCACGGCCACGGGGAACCTAGTCGAGTTGCAGGAGCTCGTGGAACAGTTAGAAGACGAGGGAGCAACAGAAGTGATCACGTCTGAAAGTGTGCTAGGAATTTTACACGCACAACACGAGTCGTCTTTTGATGTGGTGCTTGATACGATTGGGGGGCAAAGAATCTACGATGGCTCGAGACGACTGCTGCATCACTCTGGAATGTTCGTCACGACGGTAGGCCCTGCCTCGACGACCTCGTTGAGCAAGAGCAGGTTTTTCAGACTCCGCTCGCTCAAGCGCCATTTCTTCAAAAAAGATTCCAAGAGGATTCAGTACTGGCAAGTCACACCCGCCGATGGTTTCGACGGAGCCCACCCGGAAGAAATCAGGACCGTACTGGAAACAATCTCCGAATGGCTTTCTGAATCCGACGATCCTCAGCAGCCGCTATGGGACGATTTCAACTTCCCAGGCGGTGGTGCTTGTTGGCCAGTCATAGGCAATGTGGTCGAAAAACTTGGCGAATCTTTAGATATTTTTCAAGAGTCTTTAGCGGTCACAAGGGTTGGCTCGAATGCAATACCTGGTATGCACTTGCCACTCTTATCCTCATTACTATTCCCCCCACCCCACCCCCAATTCATTGGAAATTGAACGGGGGAATTGACTTTCAATTTCCATTTCTCTCTTTCGGACAAAAAAAATGATGAATTGAAAATGACTTTGATTATCATGTTGGTTCTACAAGAGCCAGCGGACTTTTACGAGGACTCAAGACTATTAAAATTTGGGAGTGTAGCAGTAGTGTCGATGATTAAACATTGATACATAGAAGCTTTGGCCGTGTCAGCACCTAGATGAACTGTCGATAAAAACTTGACATACAAATGTACCCATTACTACTCAATTTTCATTTAGCCATTTCAACGTTGTGTGCAACAATTCTCAATTCCATTGAATTTTGTAACAAAAGAAAAAAAACAAATCCCATTTCTACCGTGCTTTTTATCATGTACATACTCACCTCACCCTTAAAAATTTCAATGTTGAATCCCTCAAGCCTGTTAGCCAGTGTTGGGCTCTATTTTCATGGAGAGACTGAGGTCTTTGAAGATCGTACAGTTTTTTTAATGGTGAATGACTATTTCAATGACGATGTGAGCTAAGGTAGTGATACAAAAGAATGGACAGAAACAATATTACAGAGGACAGAAACGAGATGTGGCTGGACAGAAGCGATGGACAGAACAAAATAGAACTTGACTGAGCGAAATGGAGTGATAGGAGTGGAAACACTCAGAGAAAGAGGAAAGAACTGATACTAAAAGATGTGATGAAATAGTCGAGACAATCAGAGAAAGAGGGCAGAACTGAACTGATACAACAATGTGGAGGCTAAAAGGAACAAAGTGAAATTTAGGAGGAAGACCGATCCAGATCACAGGCACGAATTGTGATTTCTGGGATTTTGTGAAAGGAATTGTTGGTTCGGAGTGATCAGAGGAAGTGCGAGTGTCTTCTGCTATGCAGGTGAGATTACTCGGGGTGATGAAGCAAGTCTTTTGATTGTAAGCCTGCGATTCCGGAATTGTATGAAGGGGCGGATACCGTAGTAATTCAGATGGTGGTGAATTGGGAAATGGGCGCCGAATGACCGATAGCTTCCATGTGGTTTGAGATGAGTGCCAAAATTTTCGACCAAGATGACCACGGTTTGACGATCCAGGAGCCAGTTCCTACTGTTGGTACAGCAAGGAGACGGCGGCCACATTGAATATAAGGGCTAAGGTTGATCCGAATGAGCGCTGGTGGAAGCGAGAGAGGTGAAGCCGAAAGCTCCAT
>SMGU01009558.1:0-12724 GCA_004348175.1 Puccinia novopanici
CACAAATCCAAGCCTGGATGACATTGCACCAAGTGGGTCTTTGATTTGTGCCCAATGGCACTTGATACACCATAATGAAGATACAAAAACCTCTTGTCCTCTTTGATGACTCTGAATTCCATCTATCCACTCATGTCTAGTCAAAGTCACATTTTATTTAGCTTTTCATTGTATTTTAAGTCATCTGAATTGAAATTAAACTCTTACCTCTGGCAATTTCACACCTTGCATTCTTGTCTTATCTTAAAAGTTGGTTTTGGTGAACCAGGTGGAAATAAGATTTCATAAAATGTGAGATACAACATGAAGGATGCAGAAGAAAGGGTTTGCAGTCATACAGTTGCCAAATGCATGGACATGAGATCAGACACTGAATGCAAAATATATAAAAACCAAATAGAGTCGGCCAGAAAATCTGAAATAATGATAAAAGTCAAGAAATTTGTTTCAGATAATTCTCTAACCATGGCGTTCACAGGTGGTTATAGATGTACTGGAATACGATACTTCTCCGGTTACCATGCCATGGGCACCTCGTCTTGGCGTATTCTGTTAAACACTTTTACTAGAATAGCAAGTCTCGCCTATGCTCGTGGATGAATAACCAGGCTATGTCTACTTCGCGCTCTTCTTCGTGATTTAATAATGTTTCACCATCGAGTTTGAGCGACATTCCGTAAAGCGCCGCTTTTTGGTGTGCCTCCACAGAGAGAAATTGAGGTTGATTAATTAGTACGGTCTCTATCGCCTTCTTTAATTTCCGTTCAATTTGTTTTTTCCGGATAACATTTTTCAAACGGGACCAGAATCGCTTTTTGGGCAAGCGGTTGCGTTGCCGTTTTATCTTCAAGATTTCTTCGACAACTAATTGAACTTTCTTAGCCTGAGTAGAATCAGCAACAGCTTCCCGCTCCGGATGGGGGATCATGTGCGTTCCCGTCGTCATAGATTCGCCGTGATTGCTTGGGAATGACTTCCGGAGTTCTGAATCAATACTACTTGAGAAACTATTCTGTAGGCTTCGGACCTCATCAGTGTGGTCAACTAGGGTCGTGATAGCACTTTTTGCGGCTGATTTCGCGGCAGAAGAAGCGAGAGGAAGTGCCCCAAGGGTTGGGTAAGCCAAAAACAACCAGCCTACGAGGGGAAGGATGCAAGCCTGATTGATGTTCATCTATCTGAAAGTGTAGTGGGAATAATTTCAATTCGAAGATTCAGGTATCGAAAATTTGATGCTAGCGTGTTTCTTGGTAAAGGAATGTAGATGGCGTGTGATGTGGGGGTCATCAGGGTGCAAGACTCAAGCCAGAGAGACTGAACGAGTGCGTCACTTGACTCGCGATAAGTAGATTGAGCAAAAGGAGACACGTAAATATGTAAATGGGGTAGGAGGTCTGCTATCGTTCGTCGCTTTCCAAACAAGAGCGAATCGGCAATCAAGTGCAGCGTATAAACGATCTTTCCCAGGATACAAGTTAATCAGGAAAACATGGTGTCCATGTCCCCACAATTGTAGCAAATCTATGGAATACCCGAATCGCTGCTTGGGGATCCCGATCTATCCCGATTCGCCCAGAAACTGGCGGTCACCCTGTTTCGGGGGAAGCGCCGTTTGGCTGTGCCGACCGCAGCGGAAACCTAACCCAGTGAGACACGACCCGTCCAACCGGGTGAAGGGATCAAGCCAGTCGGTACACCCGCCCACGACCGTCTGTAGCTTGGCCAGGACACAAACATCTCGTTACCTCTGCTACCATGGTCAGTTCATCCTTCAACCCATCGCCGTCACCGTCATGGGCAAGACCTCCGCCGGTTCGGCATGCACTGCAGGAGTAGCATAACTAATCCGTCGCCTGTCTCGCTTTTTCCTTCCTACAGTCATCCAACAAGACTTTCCGCGTCAAACGAATCCTCGCTAAGGCCCAGGTCCAAAACAGGTCCGCTCCATCCATCATCATCCCTCTTCCCCTCATCCTTGCTTTCTAACCTTCGTTGATCGTTGAATGTACAGACCTATTCCCCAATGGTGCCGATTGAAAACCGATGCCAAAAGTACGCTTCAAACCTTGCTCCTGAACACTTGGTTCATGACTCGCCTTCGAATATGGTCCCCTCGGAACTGACTGCATCCCTTTTTCTGGTTTGATTGTAGTCACCTACAATGCCAAGCGCAGACACTGGCGTCGCACCAAGCTCAACCTCTAATCAGCCCTCCCGTCCGCCATCCTCCACGCTCCTCTGCACGATGTCACACATGCATGTAGTAGATAAGATTAGGCCCAATGATGACGCCTCTACGCCCGTCGAACTATTTGGTCTTCCTTCATGCAACATGTCCTTTTGTCACAACTTATGCCCTCTCAACTCTTGATCAAACCACCTCCCGAAATACTGCTGCATGATTCCTAATACGGCCTGGAGCACCCCTGACCCTGAGAGAATGACTCCTGACAGGATCCCCTGGCAAGGGTAGGCCCCTAGACTGAACGCGGATCCTGAGCCATGCTGATCCACCAGTCATTCCCGTCCGGAAGCTTTGCTTGAGGTCATTCTGCTGGATTGCTTTACTGGCGTGTGGTATCAGGGGTTACTGCCAACCATGGGGTGAAATAAGGCACGAAAATGATAATCCAGGTCTTGTGTGGCAATGTGTTGAAGACAAGAGATTACTTGACAACAATGAGATTCCATAACTATGGTGTCTCTTCTCCAGGCAGCATACCATGGCCGAGAACCATACATCCTGTTTTGTTGGGCTGTATAACCTTTCAATGTGTCATTGTCTGTTGTGCACTATTGTTTCATCACTTGTTTTTTCAACATGGGGAGGGGGAGGGTACCTGGCCCAATGCGAGCACTCAAGTAGTTCATAATGCTGGTCGATCTGCACAAATTGGGCCCTGAAATCAATCAGGCACACTCTACAAAACAAAACAAGAAGCCACTAGGTTTTTCCATCACTTCCTTTCTATGTGCACACAAACATCACTGGATAATTGCTACCAGAAGCCCCAAGCCAAAGTGCTTCACTTCACTCTCTTGAGCAGGAGAAGGAAGAGATCACCGGCCAATTTTTTTGGCTGCACTTACTTCCCTGTGCAAGCCCCCTCCCTTAAACCCTGAGGGCACTTGTGCGGGGGTCCTTCAAGGTGTCTTATCTCCCTTGAATTAAAATTAGGTTTCAGGGTCTCATAGACCCCTCATGTACAGCGCCAGAAAGCTTGATGTGATGCTAACCAATGGAGTATTGGTTGAAATCAACTGATTTAATCCCACTTCATGTTACCTTGGATTTTGATTAAATCAGTTAAAATCAACTAGTATCTGGTAGTTTCTTGTCATCCCAGATTGACTAGGATGTAATCAACCCAGTCAGGCTTGCTTCCAGCAGCTCCTGCCATCTGATCAGGAAAAGACCTCCAGTAAGGCCCTCAAACTCCTCCCACGTTTTTCTGCACTGGAAGGAAACCTGCATGTGTCATTTTATTTCAGACCTGCATATTTCTTTATTTTGTTTCCTTTACTGTGTGCCACTGTGGATTCTGTTTGTTGGAAAGTCTCTCACCAAAAACTGTAAAATCAGAAGAGGGGTGCAATATGTTTCAAAAATGGGTGTCTTTTCTCCCTCTGGGCATGTTGAAAGCATAAGGAGACCCAGAAGATGTGGAAATATTGTAATACACAGTCTTTTAAAAGTATATTAGACTGTGTGAGTTGAGTTCTCTGAGCTTATGAATACCAGAGAGATCAAGCCACACTCCCAAAAATAAGCACATCAGGTACAAACTTGGTAGCATAGTTGGTAAAGGCAGCATTTCTATTATATTGTCTTAGCCTCTAGCAAAGGTTTCTGGTTCAAATCTTTTTCTAATCATTTACAAACAATGAGGTGTGGTATATGTGGCAGCCACAGAGATAATACAAATTGTATAAACTCCTGCATTTTATTGGACTTACCCCAAGTCACCCAAGTCCCTCAGAAAAACACATTCAGCCCTTAGATATTCTTGTCAATACTGTACGAGATTTTCCACTAATTATCTCCATGGTTTTGATTAGTGTTCTTGCGACAGGAATGCCTTTTGCATCTTCTTCTTGTGTGCTTGTGGCGCTACAGCATTGTGGGTCCCGGGACTTCCCGCACTTTCCGGGTCCATAGACACCGGCGACAACCCGTTGCGCAGGCCCCTGCCGCCTCCCATGACGACTCCATGCCGCGCATGGAACTTCGCTTCTCACAGCGACAGTCTGCTCCGCAAGGGACCGTCTTTTCAACACAAGAAAAGAGATGAGTCCTACACCACCAGCATGAAGAAACAAGTGAAATCCACTAGAGGTATTCCCACCCCGACCCATCACTTCAAAAAAAAAAAAAAAAGTCAAGGTGCTGCGTGCCACACAAGGCCGCGTGGGGCCAGCCTGCCAGGAGAGATGCAATACATACCCCCCCTACTACCCCCCAAAAAGAGGGCAACCAAGACCAGCAGCAAACATTCCCAAAGCAAAGTAAAGTTGATTACACATGAACGGTTTTTTTATCATGATGATGATGATGATTTCACCCTAATGGGAGAAGAGAGAGGAAGGGAGGGAATGGAGATGTGAGAACTGTTATGGCTTTCAAGGTTGTTGTAATTTCTCAACACACACACACAAGCCCACAAGAAAAAAAAAGACAAACCACATGGGGATGGAGAGATTTGAGAAAGAGAGGCTTAGCGCACAAGAAGGGTAGGTGAGGGGGAGATAGCTGAAGGGAGAGTTGAGGGGGTCTTTTCTTTCTCTTTTTATGCGTTCACTGTTTCATTGGGAAAGGCAGACAGAAACATCGTCAAGAAAAGATGTGATAGGAAGTCGGGATAGAGAAAAGGGGGACGTACTGTAAGAGCTGGCTTCGATGTGATCGGGCAGCTCGGTAATCGCAACCTCGAACCTGGACTGGATAGCGTCCAAGACCGTCTGGTCGCCTTCGCTCGAAACAAAAGTAATAGCCAGCCCCTTCGTTCCGAACCGACCGGCTCGTCTACCATCCAAAATAAGTGGGTGGTGTAAGAGACCAGACAAAAGAAAAAAAAGAAAGGGATGACTGACCCTACTCGATGGAGATAAGAGTCGGCTTCTCCCGGCGTATCATAGTTGATTACGATATTAACACGTTCAACATCGATCCCACGTGCAAAGATATCCGTGGCAACCTGTCAAGATACATATCAGAGCTGAGCGAAAGCGGAAGGAAGGGAGAAAAGGTTGGATACCAGGATGCGTTTCTCGAAGGCTTTGAATTGCTTGTACCGGGCAATTCGCTCCTCTTGACCGAGGCCCGAGTGAATGGCGATCGAGGGGAAGTTACAATCACGCAAGAGTTGGTCCAGTTGGACAGCACGTGAAACCGACTTGACAAAGATGCAGACCTATCATCATGATTGATAGAAAAGAAAATGTCATGAGCTGTCTTGCTGATAGGAAATGCAAGCGGTGTGAAGAAAATGATGACCAACTTGGTTGAATTCAAGAGTATCGAGCAAGTCGTTCAGCTTTCGGTTCTTCGCAGCCTCGTCGATCTTGACGAAGTGTTGTTGGAGCCCGTGGAGGGTCAGTTTCGCCTCATCGTCGACATAGATCTCCAGCGGCTAGAACAGAAGAGAGCAGCATCAGATAAATACAGACAATAGGGCGGTAGGCGTTACTGAGAGAAGAGAGGAGACGTACGTTTTGCATAAACTTTTTGCAGATCGGTCGGATATCTTTGCTCAGCGTAGCACTGAACATCATCACTTGTTTGGCGTGAGGGGTGGCTAAGAAAACTTGTTGAACGTCCCGTCGCATGTCTGTGACCGGCCGAAGTTGGAAAGAAATGAAGTTTAGAGATGAGTGAAGGGAATGATAAGAAATTGACGTTGTTTTGGGCACGATTCAAGCGAGGAGAGGAAAAAAAAAGCATATCCGAGGGAGAGGTTGAGCAGATGAGATGGAAGGGTGGCCATGGGGTATGACTGATCAGATTCCCAACGAGTTGAGAGTCGCTTCGATGCAACTTGCTTTGAGTTGATAGTGGCTTGAAGGATGGAAGAAGCTGCTTGTCTTGTAGTTGCTTTGGCCAACGTGACAGGAGTTGAAGTGACAGTCGAGAGATCCGATTTCACTTGATCTGAGAGGAGACGTGGTGTTGAGATGAAGGATGGTAAAGAGGATGACGCGAGATGCGAAAGGCGACCCGAGAGTAGTAGGAGCCATCGGGTGAGGGTGAAGGGAATAAAGAGAAAGGGAAATATGTGGGGAGAGGCGAGAGCGGCCTGAGTAGAGGAGAAGCGATGGTTCAACAAGGACTGACCAACGGATTCCAGCATCTTGTCGCATTCATCGAGGACGAAGGTTCTGACGGTATTGCACTTGAGTAAGCCGTCGCGTACGAGGGCGTTTAGTCGGCCAGGAGTGCCGACGAGTATGTGAGGACACTTGTCTTTGGCCTTGAGCATGTCAGAATCTTGCTTGATTGGGATTCCGCCATAAACTACCGCTGTCCGAATGTCGGGCATGTATTTACTGAATCTGGCGTATTCATTCTTGATCTGGTAGGCCAGTTCTCGGGTGTGACAGAGTACCAGCATGGATACCTCGCCGTCTTTGGGGTCCATCTGTTGCAAGGTGGCTGTGACAAAGACGGCAGTTTTACCCATTCCGGACTTGGCCTGACATAGCACATCCATCCCGAGAATGGCCTGAGGGATACATTCCTGTTGGACTGAATGATCCAAAGGGGGAAAGTAAAAATTGGTGAGTGTGATGCAGTGTCGGGCATACGTGTGTATATGAGGCAAAGGATTGAGAAATACCTTCGGAAGGATGTTCGAAACCGAGGTCACTGATGGCTCTCAAGAGCTCTGGTTTCAACAAGAAATCCCGGAAACCGGTGCTGAGTTGATGAGACAGCGATCGATCGATCCGATTAGTAAGTGGGTATTTCTTCTTCTGGTTTTGAGCAGGAATGACCTACGAATGGATACCGACGTAAGAACCCTTTTGGTCCTTTCCGTTCAGAGGCAAGGTAGCGCCATTGGTAGTAGCGGTGACGGTAGTGGATGGGGCGACGCCGGCATCATCCTCGTCGTAGTCTGGAGACAGGCGGGGGAGATGGACTGGGCTGAGGAACCGACTCTGGCGGGAGTGTGTTTGTTTGTGATTGGATTGGAGAAGAATGTTAAGACAAACCAATGAGATCTTCAGCGTGTTCGGCCATTCTGTTTTTTCTGTGTAGTGGAAGAAGTTTTCTGTTTTTGTTTCGGCTGAGTCCGACAGAAAAAGAAAAGAAGCCTCGGGTTTATCAACATCCACCTCCCCCGGGGGTCTCCGCTCAGCCGCGCCAAAGGGGGGCTCGCTCATATTACCACAACACCCCCAACTTAACACAAGCCCCCCCCCCTGGTGGGAGCTTCGGCCTGCGTACCGCAGGCCGCAAGGAGGGACTTGCAAATTAAGTGTGAAAGCTCATGGGAACAGAAATTGCAAAATTTTATGAGCTCAATATTATTTTAAAATGGATTTCAAAAGGCAATAAAATCTTTTATCACATGAAAAATTGGCAGAGTTTGTGCAAGGTAAATAGAAACAAATCGGTCTATTGGAAATTTTTCAAAAATGTGTAAAAAAAACTTGTTTCTGGCTTGAAAATCCTTCCTGTCCCAGCCAAAATTCTGACATAATTCATAAGCCTCTCCTACAGAGAGTGTCCCGCAGGGACATGGGGGCCCTTCAGGCCCCTCTGTTTGAGAGGCTTAATTAGAGCATCATTATTGGTGGCTATTTCTGCACAAGCTAAGGACTTTAGCCACCAGATTCAAGCACACCGGAGAGAACTAAGCCCGAGCTTACTTGACTCAGAGCTAGATTTTCTGCTAACCGTTGCTATATATATCAAGGGTTAGCTCAGTGGCTAGCTAAAAGCTAACCAGTGCTCACACTTCAAATTGATGTTCCCCGCCACACAATACACTTCTACTCCAAACAACACCACACAAAGCCACACCAATGCAACTGAACAGGGGTTGCTACTCTAGCTTAGCACTAGCCAAAAGTTAAACCTTGCGGGTTTCTAGCTCAACCAATAATGATGCTCTTAAGCTAGACAACACCCTCACTGACTACACTCAGAAGCCTCAAAAAGGGTCAGGTCAGGTAACTCAAACTTTCATCATCCCAATTGGTGGCACACATGAAACAAACTATCCTGAGCAGATAGAATTCAAAATAAACAATACTTTGATTTTAAATCATGAATGAATCAATGAATAGAAACATGAATTCCACAGGAAAAGGCTGAGCCAGAAAATGGAACAGGGACTGACAAAGAGGTGAAAGTTTATCAATGGAAATGGAAAAGAGGAATAAATGTTGAAACTAAGAAAATAAATGGTCAATATTCTAATAGTATTGCAATTTACTCCATCACTTCCAGAAAATACCCAATTGGTTATCATCATCTAGAATGCACTTCAACTAGTCAATAAACTGCAAAAAAACTTGATCAACTGCCTGCAGTTGACATTCAGCATTCTCCAGCCAAGCTGCCATCCAAACTCCACATGTTTGCATATGTAGATTTTTTGGCACAGTCACTGTACAGTGTGCACAGTGACTGTGCATCCAAGGTTGGTTGAACCAATATTGGAGAAAGGTTTGAGTAACACCACAAGCTTCATTGGACTTTCAGCATGTCAACTGCAGGCAGTTGAGCATGTTTTTCCCTCAGTGATATCAGCTGCAATTCAGTGATTTGTATAAACAATCATTTTCTAGATTTTATTTAAATCAAAATAAGAATTAAAAATGTGGATTTGCTTGGCTTTATCCTGTATTAAATAGGATAACATCAACCAATTAACTTTTTGGGATGTTTCAATAGAAACAAGGTCCCATGGCTTCTTCTTGTAAGCTTCCTGCGTGTTTACTATCTGAGTTTCATTTTCAAGGTTAAAAAGGACATTGAATCACAGTTTCATCTCCTAAAGATGTGGTATTTCATTCCTGACCTCCAGATATGATCTCTCTGTTTACAAATACATGCAAATTGATGGATTAATGTCTGTATCATCCCATCTTTTCTTATATGTTTTTAGGGACTCATCTTGAAAATTGATGAGAGTTTTGTTCTATCAAATCATCTCAGTTAAAACCATATCATCTTGTTTGAGGGCATCCCAGATTAACCTCAACCAAGTTTTTTTTATCTGGAAGTGAGCTTGGAATATGGCTGAAGGCTGTAGATGAGTGTAAGAATTATCATGAAAACATTTCTTGGTTTTCTATTTTATTCTTTCTTGGGCTTTGAAGAAGGTTAAATAATGGTGCTTAGAGATGAATTTTGTTCCATTCCAAACACCAATGCATTTGATGAGGACAGATGTGGAAAACACATGTCTGATTACCCATTCAGCATTTCACAAAAACAATCACCTCCAATAGAAGCAGAGGAGGTTCTGAATGAACTACTCCCCTTCCACACTTGGACAACTAATCTCAAACCATCTCAATTTTACAAAATTTATTAGTTGCCAATTATGATTCTGCCCACCTTTCATATTTCAACACCCATTACCAAACTATAAACTGCAAAAAAAACTCAGTCAACTGCCTGCAGTTGACATGCAGCATGCTACAGCCAAGCTGCCATCCAAACTCCACCTGTCTGCATATGTAGATTTGTTGGCACAGTGACTGTGCAGCATGCACAGTGACTGTGCATCAAAGCTTGGTTGAATCACTTTTGGAGAAAGGTTTGAGTAACACCACAAGCTTCCTTGGAGTTTCTGCATGTCAACTGCAGGCAGTTGAGCATGTTTTTCCCACAGTGTGTATCTCAACAAGTACTGGCCGGAATGACATGAATCCAAATGCTGGAAACATCTTTTTTATGGTGAAAAAGATTTTTCCAACATTTGGGATCATGTCATTCCACCCAGTACTTTCTGAGATACACTAGGGAGCCTATGTTTATGTAGAGTGCACAGTGTTCACAAATATATGCCCCAGTGTATCTCATCTCAGCAAGTGATGGTTGGAGTTAAATGAATTAAAAATTTTGAAACATATTTTCCATGATTAAAAAGATGATTCCAAAATTTGGAATCATGTCATTCTATACACAAATCTCACACAAAGCTAATGTAACAATGGTCTAAAAAATATTGATTGGCTGTGGAGTCAGACTTGCAATATACATGAAGAACCTGACCATGCTTTGTTTTTAACTTTGAATCTAATCAAAAGGGAAATAATGGAGGGGGAAACTAAATTGATTGATGATGCAATGGAGGATCTTGAATGGTTTTTTGGATTGTTGATGATAACAATCCTGAATTGGCTAATGAGGTTGATGAAAACGGTGCATCTGTGGCAGCAGAGGAGCAAAGTTACAATTGATTAAATTCACATTTACTTCCTCTCTGATTTCAATGTTTCACAGCCCCACACTCTTGCTACCTTTTGCTCTCTTGTTTACTGATTTCTTGTCTGCTTACTTCTGTGGCTCACTTTGGATTTTTTTTTTACTTTAACTATTGATTGCCCAGTCAAAACAAGATTGAAATGATACATTTGTAATGGAAAGATGTGCAGCAAAAGAAATTTGAATAAAATTCTGGAAGCTTGGTGGGAGTGATGTGGGTTTGCTTATTAGGATTCATAGCCAATGGGGTGAATTGCAGGGGATGTAGGTGCTGTTGATTTAGATGTGCAGGTTAAGGAAAACCAGACACATGTGGGTGAGCAGAGGAGGACTATTATGGGAGGCCAACAAAAACACAAGAAAGAGAATCACCTATTGGTGAGGAGTGGAAAGACAAGATGAGATGAAGGAAAAAGAGAGGGGAAACAACCAATACATAACACTAGATACAACTCAACCTAATCTGGTGATGAATAAGCTTGTGAACCCTAATCCTCCTCAATCCTGCTTCCCAGGCAACTTACTCCTTGCAGGTGTTGATGTGCCGCAGACTGGCCGTAGTGCCATGCAGGTGAGGAGTTTTTACAGATTAGGGGCGGGTTTTGTAAAGGTTGGGTCTTATAAGAGTAGGGGAACGTGAGGGTCGTGTTATAAGGGTAGCGGAATGTAAGGGTTGGTTGGACTTGGTGGGGAAGAGCTCGCAATGTTAGAAATGCTTGCGATGCTGCCGTTTTGGCGGTACTACCCCCTTGAAGACCGTGGGATTTGCACGGGCTGAGAGGTCTTAAAAGTTAACAGTCCTACAACAACTAGACAGGTGGAGAAGTGAGGATCCACGGAACTGGAATGAGGAGGAGGATTAGGGTTCATAACCTTGTTTATCACCAGATTAGGTTGAGTTGTATCTTATGTATTGGTTGTTCTCCCTCTCCTTTTCTCTTGTCTCATATACTCATCTCTGTTTCTCATTCCTCACCGACAAGTAATTATCTCTCTCTTGTGTCATGGTGGGACTCTCACAATAGTCTCCCTCTGCTCACCCGCGCGTTTCTGGTCTTCCTCATAAGCAAGATGAAGCAAATCACAAGTAGACGGAATGGCGCCTGGCCAGATGAAAGAAGAGCCTGAAAGAAATGGTGGCAGCGGTGGTGTCTGGTAATCGAACAAGTCCAAGCTGGCAGGTTTAACTGAAACAGTACCCTCAGGCCTATTGCGGACTTGAAGAAAAATTGATTTTTCTTCCTTGAAGACGCAAAAGAGAGGCCGTGTCACTTTGCAGGTGGTTGTAGGCGTGATCACTGAAGTTGAGGCTCATCAATTGCATTCCGACCATCTTACAAGGATGATCCAGCCATTGGTAATCTGGACAAAGCAGCTCCTAATCTATACTTTCATGACACTATAAATTGGGAAATTAACTTGGGTACATTCAGATGCCCCTAGTTGTATACACATTACGGTCTCCGTTCTAACATTTCAACCATCGCAATTTATTCTGCTCTCTCTTCAGTTTCTAGCTTGTATATAGCTGCCATCTATACCTTTAAATTCGCCACCCCGGCACAAAGAACACTTTCTGTAAATCAGTCACATACGTTGTTATTTACTTTTCGCCGAGACCTGACCAGGATCGACCAACTAGGGCAACACATGACTTCGACGATAGTCCAGGCCTCCTTCCTTTCCTTGTTATGTCTCACATGGATACCGCTGGTATCACTGAGTGGGTTCGGGTCTCTTTCAAGTGTTCATCTTTCGTAGTGATGATTTCTTAATTTAGCTGATGCGATAATAACAATCTAGGAACATGGCCAGAAGCGAAATCGCTGGCTAGTCAATACATCCAAAAGATGACCTTGGATCAAAAAATTAGTCTGATTCAGGGGCAGGGCATGTTCACTGGTAATGATAATCTTGACTTTTGAAATTCCATCCAGTTGGGAATGTGTCTGATACCTAGTCGAAGACGGGACGCTGATGAATCCAGAAATATTGTCTCAACTAACTAGGACCTTGCGCTGGAACAACTTCCGCAATAGATGGTTCTGTCAAGGTCCCCCAGATATGCATGCACGATGGGCCGGCTGGACTGCGGGAAGTAGACGAATTGGTCACAGGCTTTCCAGCCGGAATTTCAGTCGCCGCCACTTGGAATCGCACTCTGATGCAACAGCGTGGAATCGCGTTGGGAGAAGAATGGAAAGGCAAAGGTACGCTCCTCCACATCACACCCCGCTTGTAGATTCTCATCTCCGTGGACTCCTCTGATGATCTACGCTGAAG
>SMGU01009559.1:0-19421 GCA_004348175.1 Puccinia novopanici
CTCTCCGTCCGGGAATTGAACCCGGGTCACCCGCGTGACAAGCGGGTATACTGACCTCTATACTAACGAAGAATTGGTTGAAACGGCGGCTCGAATTGGGAGTTATATTTTCAGTTGTTTGAGACAACCTGGGAAATGAGAGATATCCTTGACGCGACACCACTCGCGTCTGCACTCCAACAATTCACTTTCTCACTATCATCTTATCATGGCAACACGACCGAAGAACCAGCGAGGAAAGAGCACGATGGCGCAAGATGAGAAGGAACCGCAGACGATGGCACCTGAGGACGCTGGGGAGGAGGAGGAGGAGGAGAAGGACCTATACAAGATACTGGGGCTGAGCAGCCGGGAAGCGACGCCGGAGGAGATCCGGCGTGCGTATCGAAAACGGGCGTTGCGGTACCATCCGGACAAGATCTCGAGCACACGGACGGAGGAAGAAAAGCAGCAGGCCCGACACATGTTCCACCAGGTCGGCCTCGCCTACAAGATCCTCTCGGACCCCCAGCTCCGGCTGCGCTACGATTCCACCGGCAACTCCGACGACAACCCCTTCCTCGACGGCCTCCATGACCAGGATAGTTGGTCCGCCTACTTCAAGGACCTTTGGGCCGGCGAAGTCAACGCGCAAACCATCGACGAATTCGCTAACAAGTACCGTGGTGTGTAGTAGTCATCTCTCTCCCTTGCTTTTTTTTTTTTTTTCGAGGGAGGAATGTGGAGCTGATGGATTGCGTGTGTGGGTGAGTATGGCACAGGTTCGGAAGAAGAGCTGCAAGACCTGCGATCGTATTATCTGGAGTTCGACGGGTCGTTGGAGGAGATTCTCAGCCACACGATGTGTGCGACGGAGGAGTGTGAGCCGCGGCTGATAGAGCGGATTGACGGGATGATCAAGGAGGGCGTGATACCTGCGAAGGCGGGGTGGGAGCGGGGGAAGAAGGACACGAAGGGGCGGGCGAAGCGGCGTCGACAGGCGGCCAAGGAAGCGCAGGAGGCAGAGGCGCTGGCCAAGGAGCTGGGCGTCCACGAGAAGCTGTTCCCCACCAAGACCCAATCCACCAACCAGGATGACGAGCCAGATACCACCAGCTTACAGGCCTTGATCCGCGCCAATGCCGCCTCAAAACACGACGCCCTCATCGCCCGTTTGGAGGCCAAGGCCCGCGCCGACAGCGGCTCCCGTCGCGCCTCCAAAAAACCCGCCCAACCCAACCCCAAGAAACGTAAGGCTACCTCTACCTCCTCCGCCACCCCTGCAGAAACCCCATCTGCCGACTCTAGCACCCAAGAACCGTCCGAAGACCAGTTCCAGAAAATCCAGGCCGCCTTGCTCGCTAACAAGAAGTCCAAACAACCTGCCCCCGACTCCTCGTCCCAGAACCGCCCTTCTTCCTGCTCATCCAAGAAGAAAAAATCCTGATCTTACAGCACCTTGTATATTGCCCTTCACCACGCTCATCCTTTATTCTTTATGTTGTATCTTGAGATGACGCGGAATTGTTTTAGTTATACACGCCCTTGAAATGATGCTTGCCTTCCTTCCCAGTGGAGTTCCAAGAACGACGATGGAGTTCAACTTGTGAGGTCGTGGACGCAATGGGAGGCCCTCAACACCACACAAAAATGAGCGCAAAAGCCTGCACGCCGCGCTGATGAAGACCCGATGCGCTCCATGCAACTTAAACTCCACATGCAGTTTCAGAAAAAGAAAAAGCATGAAGGAGGCCAGGTGTGGTACGGGGGATAAGTAGGGTAACAATTGCTTGAATTAAAAAACAAAACTAGGAAGGACAAGTGGGAGATTTATCTTTTTTTTTATTTTATATTTTTTTTCAAGTCACACACACAAGTGGGTAAGACTAGAAAAGAGAAAGTTCCAAGCTTGAGTAGGTTGAGAGTCGGGCGATGCCCCGATGAGACAAGCTGATCTCCCCCCTATGCTACAGGATTGTTCCCAATCTATGTGTAAACAGTTCGCGACACAGAGGCAAAACAAGATACATAGGTCAAAGAAAGACAAGGAACGATGCAGTCAAAATGGTATGAGGAAAGAAAGAGAAACAAGTCAGTAACGCCATTCAAAGCACGCAACGATAGAGAGGAAAATGGGGAATGGGAAAGAGAAGGAAAGGGGAGTGGGAAGAGCGAAGACGACCAACTGCCCGCCCGGCCGGTAAGAGTGAGCGACTTGATTAGCGGGGGGGAAGAAAAAAGAGAGAAGGTGTGGCTGGGAGGGAGAATCAAGGAAGTAGGTGTGATGTCATGTTCGCCAAGGATCACCAGTGGGGCCCTTCCAGATAGCCACAGCCAGCGCGAGAATCAAGCCCAGTGAGAGACTCATGGGGATGGCCGAGGTGAGCACCAATGACCATCTGGAGGGCGGGATGGCCGGCGTGGGGAACTCGGGCGGGGAGGAGCTGCGTCGTCTCGCGTGTCGGGACGCGCTGTTTATGGAGGAAAGGACTGGGACTGAGGATGCAGAAGCAGTGGCTAACCCAATTTGTTTTAGTGACCGCAAATAGACTGCTCATATCATAACATGTCAGTCACTCTCCATCCCGTCTTCAATCATTTATCATCATCATCACTGACATATGTCCAGGTTTCGTTCTGTTTCTTCCTCCGTGCCCACGGGGACACCCGTCAAGTGTAGCTCGAGTTTAGTCGAGTCTGAGCCTTCGGTGAGTGAGGTTTTCAATTTACCAAAATGACCTGAAAAAACGAGAGCAGTGGTCAACATTGATTCCATCGCCAACCAGGAAAGAACAAGAAGGCTTATTACCCGCTGGCCATGTAGGGGCTCGCCAGGTGGTGACAACCTCCTTGGGTCGATCAACGCTGATCACCTCGCCTGTTACATTCCCACCAAACAGGGACATCTCTGCGCCAACCTCGGGTTTCATCTACAAGCATTCAGAGGGGATCATAGGTCAGAGCAGATAAAAAAAAAGTATGGCTCGAGAAGAGGACTCCTGAGAGTGAAGAATGAGAGAGAGGGAAGGGGGCGGAGACCTTGGCGGGATTGCGGCTCCACGTGGGGATCTTAGTCTCGTCAGTCAAGAAATCAAACAGATCAGAGGCGCTGCACATGAACTGTCCATCGATGCGGACGCTGGAGGTATTGACGACATTGCCCTTGCTCGACTTGGCCGTCTGGGTGTCCGTCGGGACCGGCGCGGCGGTGGGGGCCGACTTGGTCTGCAGGTTCGCCGCGGGGGGCTGAGGCGTTGATGTGCCAGATTGCGCTGGAGTGCCGGCTGGAGAAAGCCCGTTTTCCTTGTAAAAACCCGCACCATGTTCGTCGATGATGGCCTAACAAAAAAAAAAAATGCCAAATAATCAAAGACATCAGCAGAGCGGAACATCATTCGACAAGGTTCTCGGAGGGGCACGAGGAGCCCATCGACGGTGAGCGCTAGAACCTTTGGGAACGCCTGGAAGATCTTGCACAGGGCAGGGCCGAGGGTTTTCTTGGCCCGACTCTCCGTCTCCGCCTTGCCGCCGGCATCCAACGCGCCCTCAAACACATAGTCCGTCTCCGCCATGTCGTGCGAGATTTCTGGGATGGTGAGAGTGCCGCTGGAGCCCCCGCCGGCCCAACGGACCGTCATCTTCAAGTCGTAGATCGTAATCAACCTGCTCACATCCATCGTCGCAAGCCAAAACAAAACTGGGGTCTTAATTCTTCCGTCTCTTTTCGCTCCTTGTTATATATATCATGATGGTTGCTTGACAAACTTGGCCTTGCGCATTCCCAGCTCGCAGTCCCCCTCGAACGCGGAAACACTCTCCACCTTCAGCCCGTCCAGCTCACCGATCCCAAGTATCTTTTCATCGAACTATGTAAGTCGCAATATATCAGCATGTGAGTTGTTCTTTTTTTTCTGGGAACATGAAGAAACCGCTGACTGACCCAGTCTTTCGCCCATCTGGAAAGGTCTTTGGTCCTGGGCATCGGCACAGAGGGAGCAAGGGAGTCAGCTTGAAAGATGGAAAAGAGCTGGAGTCAAGCTATTTGTTTACCTCCAATGGTAGTTCGTGATAAAGTTCGACATTCTTCTTCTTTTTCTTCAGAAACAAGCAAGTTCTTCGACAACAAGAAAAATGCAAAATAGTCCCACTTATTTTATTTTCCAAGATGACGTGATCACGATCGCCGCACGACGGCGTTCCAGAACTTTCTAGTCAAGTCTCGGCTCAGCCGACGTCCACCCGACCCCGTCTGGGTCCCACGGACGGCTATGTTCCCAATGAGAATTTACTTTTCTCTTGAAGCAAAACATCCAGTTTTGACAAAGTACACAGGAAAGGATGGTAGCAAGAAAGACAGATCAAGAAGCCACAGTCATAAAGCACTTGTTCATCAACAGCAACATCTGGAATTGAAATCAAGGCAGCCAAATCTATTCGCCACCAAAGATAGAGAGCAAGACTTCAGCAACCCCAGGGGGGGTAAGGATACCAGAGTCACTAATGACCAGCGTGATGAGATCAGGAGTAGTATAATCTAGTGTAGGATTGTTTCCAGCAATTTGCTCCGATGTCACCTTAGCCGTGACGGATGAGTGGCTCTGGACCATGGAGCCTGGAAGATTCGACAC
This sequence comes from Puccinia novopanici, assembly GCA_004348175.1. Classification (NCBI taxonomy): domain Eukaryota; kingdom Fungi; phylum Basidiomycota; class Pucciniomycetes; order Pucciniales; family Pucciniaceae; genus Puccinia; species Puccinia novopanici. Next base: position 4,608 of record SMGU01009559.1, read on the forward strand.
ACTGGCAGGAGTAACTATCGGCTTGGAGCCCTTCAGGCTGCTCGGAAATTGGAGAGTTGGCTGCTTGGTCGGCACATCATACTGTGAGAGCGGAAAAAGCCGTAGGAATTTATAACTGTTCCTCCAATCAAATTCAATCCAATTTGAATCATCGTTAGTTTGCGCTCATAGCGGAATGGGTCAGAAGAAGCGCGGGGCACTCAAAATAAGTCAAACGGTATCACCTTTCTGTGAGAGCGTAGAACGGCTTATGATGAGCTTTAGCAGCAATAGCCATCTGGTAACATCCTATGTAGTTAATCAGACTGAACATCCCAAATTGCATTGGTTAGAGAAAAGCCCAGGTTTTCTTATAATCATGCGAGACCTCTCCGGCTTACCCGCCATCCTCCAGGACCGCCTCGGCTCCTACCAAGACCAGATCAACTTTCGCCATTGCGTAAGCCACCTATCTGACATTGAATCAGTAATCTCAAGTGACGCAGATTTTTTTTCCGGTAAGAATTAGAAGGAAGGCTTACCGCTGAATCTAAGAGAACCACGCATGGGATTCCAAATTGTTCAAGGATTGCATGTGTTTTCAATCCCAGTCCGGACTGATTCACGTTGCACACATACATACGACATGGTTGAGCAGAGCATCGTCTGAACGGAGATGAGAGTGGCATCACTCACGGGTCTAGACTCGGTCACAAACACTTGGAAACGCTTCCGAGGTTTCTCAGAGGGAGAATAAGCTTTGAGGAGAGTATGAAGGACGACGCGGGAGTAGCCATGGACCATGATGGTGCTCCCATCCTCAATAAATCTTACGGCGGAACTGGCGACTTTCTCCACGCAAGTCGCGCGTGATTCCGCAACATACTGGTGGGCTTGGTTGACGAGCGAGTGTTTGTGATCCGCGAATGTGACCAAATCCGCTGATTGGTGCGTCATCAAACTTTGGGAAACCAAGTTACAGCCCAAAATCAGCCACAATGCATTCGTTTACGGTTTGTCTTTTCTTCTTCTATGCCATCAGTACATCGGATCTGGAGAGAAAGAGAGAGAGACCGACAAACGGAGGAATAGATCACAGCCCGCTGTCAGTGAAATTAGGTTGGAGGTGGCCTGCTTGAGAAGGTCGATGGCCACGTACAATGTGCCAATCAGCTCTTGCATAGTCGATGCTACAGTACCGAAAAGTTTTTTTTTTTTTAGAAAAAAATTTGTGGAGCAGGTATTAATACCCCCAAAATTTATTACCGCAGATCAGGTTGATTGGACGGGGAGCTCACCAGACGACTTAGCCACGCATTCTGAGAGACACTGGACGGCGGCGATAGGGACGGCCAAGTTCTACCAATAGTCAGAGCGATCAGACACGACGTGAGCTGCAGAAAGACGGGGTTCGCAATTAAGCAGTGGCTCAACTGACCTCATCATTGGCGAGGATCGTGCGGTAATATTTGACGACATCGAATTCGGGATCCCCATGCGATGGAGGCGAGGAGGTGACATTGAGGGTTGCTGGCATGGTTGTTGCTGTCGCTCTGCGGCGCCATGGACCCCCGCTCTCATCTTGGGCACCGCGGGACTCCCCGGGGCTTATCGGCCACCGGGGCAGTCTACCGGTCAGTGCTTCCGGAACGCAGTCCCTCCGCAAGTCCTCATCAACCCTCAATGAAGCACTGCGGCGAGAGTGAGATTCGAGGGTGGTTGTTAAGCTATGACAAATGAAACATGAGCCAGAAACATACATTTACATGCTTATGATGAGAAGCAGTCGTCCATCATGATATTCGGATTGAGCAGGATGAGTTCTTGGCTGAGACACGACCCTCTGCCAAGCGCAGATGAGACCCGGCGGGATTGCCTATATCACTGCGGTGTGCATGGCCTCGAGGTTGGATGGAGGCGATGATTTCTGGGACTCTTCTTGTAGCTTCAGCCTGGCTCCAAGCCTATGTTCTCGGAGGCTTGGTTGGATCACCCCGCCTGGCAGATACGTGTAAGTGTGCTGAAAAGCGTCGCTTAAACGAAAGGTGCAAGCTCGTCGAGGGTTGATATATGTCTCTCATCAACCCACACCCATTCCTCTTCATCTCCATCCTAGTCTCCGGCGTCCACGCCAGCCTCGGGATTCTGGTTGAAAAAAACTTACCTTCCGGACTTCACTAACGCAAAAATGAGCGAAAAGCTCTCTGAACGGCTAGCGAAAACTGGAGGACTTCCCGTCGGTCTGGAATGCTTAATTTAGAAGGGCTAAATCTAAATTCCAAACTTTGTTTGGTGGTGGGAACCTGACTCTTGTCAATTTTCATCACCAAACAAAGTTTGGAATTTAGAAATAGAAGTTCCAGATTAAGCAATCTGGGTGACAGGAAGTCCTCCACTGGCATGTACTTCTCCAACAGGCCTACAGATGCAAAAAAAGAAAATCCTATGATATAGAATTTTTTGGTATAATATCTTTATCCTTGGACATACTCAGAAGCTCGTGGCACCTCGTCCAAGTCAAGGCTGGCGGAATTCATTGGTAAAGCTTTGTGTCTTGGTATTGCCACTGTCTTTTTTTTTATTGCCCAGGACTGATTGGAATATTGGAAACAATGCTTGTGCATGTAATTAGCCATAAGGAAAACAAGGATGATGGATCAGATCATGATTCATGGAAGATTCAATTCTTTACAAAGACACCAGATTTTATTTCTTATCATCAGAAAAGACATGTTTGTGGGATCAAGACATTGCTTCAAAGTTCACAATCAGCTTTCATCAATGAGTGTCCAGAATGCTTTCCTATTAAACCACACCTTAGCAGATGTTTTAAAAATAAAAATCAGCTATAATTTTTTCCAAAGGATTTGTGTGTTTGCTGTATCTTTGATATCTCATGCTGACAGCTGAAATGTGTGTGTGTGTTAATTTTGATTGTTTTTCTGGACAGATGTGATGACCAATGAATACAAAAGGCATTCAAAATACCAAAGGTTTTTGGAAAAAGTCAAAGCCTCCCTAGCCAAAGCTGACCCCATTACTGATCAAGGGGAGGATAATGGTGTGGATGAAGAGCTTCCAAGGCTCACTGAATTCATCAATAAGATCACCTGCAGCAAAAGCTCATACCAGACATGGGAGAGACACTTCTCATCAGAATTTGAAAGCCTTTCAAGTGCTGCACAGATGCATTTAAATCAAGGGCTCACAAACCAGTATTCTTTGGATCATGAAACTAGGCATTTCGTACAAATATTGCAATGGATAGGTCAACATCATCAGGCACTTCAATCTCTCATTCACCTCACTGATGGCCAGTTGTTGATTGATCAGATTTCCACGCAACTTGTGCTTTTTTTTTGCCTGAGTTTCAGATCACAGAGAAGATCAAAAAAGTGTGATTCCAAGTGCATGTTTTGTTTCTTCTTGTATATTGTTCTGTTTTTTCCTGAGGCCCTGTTTGGGTTCAGTTACATTATGTAGGCTGTGTTTGTTAGCATCATATGACACATGTAATATTACACTTTTCTCGAGTTTGAATGTTTGTGTGTTTCACAAACAAAGTGATATTATTGCAATTACCCCACCACAATAACCTGATCATTATGACCATATTGCTCAACCTTATTATGCCCCTAATAATTAGTTAATTGCAAAAAAGGTGTGTAGTATTACACAAGTCATATGACACTAACAAACACAGCCGTAATCCACATCATATACCTTTCATACAGTTATATAAGTAGCAGCTTCACACAACTTGTGAAATGCCCTGGTTTTTGGAATCTGCATGGTGATGTTATAATGAACTTCATCACAATACCTGGTCTGTTTGTTTGGATAATCTCAGAATTTCCCATCATGTCAGCTTTGATTCCAGAGATATACCCAGATTTTGAAGATGAGAGGAGAATCAACACAACCCATAACAAAGCACAACATCAAACTTTTCAGGCACTTCAAACCTATCAAATAAAATTGAATATGGTCAGCTTAGCCTTTGGCTCCTCATTCAAATTTCTGTCCTTCTAGAAACCTAAAAGATACTTCTGTAAAGAATCCAAAAAAGACCTCTATCCTCACCAATCAGAGCTGCTACACAGCAATGATCACAATTTCTTGGACATGATGTGCATGCAGAAGCTTTTATTCAAGATATTATTCAATAAAATTTTGAATACTAGCATTTAACCTGTTTCCAAATTAAAATTATAGAACAAGTAGCAATTTTATTACATATTGTGGGACACTCATCAAGCAATAGAGCTACTCAGGATTGATGTCAGGAAGGTGGAGAGACAATTTACAGGCATTTTTGTTCTGTTCCTCTGAATATTTCAATATTCTCCATCCCCAAACTGAAAAGGGATTCCTTTTTTAGGGTCTTTCATTATGTCCCAATAACAAATATGGAATTTAACAAAACCAGTGGAAAAACCAAAAACAAGCCAGAGACAATTGGAGTAATGAACTTGGAAGAGCTTTCATCTTGGCGAGATGGAATTGCTGAGGCAATGTGGTCCACTCAATTTTGTTACCATACACACCAAGGACAAAAAGTTAGAAACTGGCTGCATCCAGAGCCTCAAAAGATAGGGTAAGCTCAAGGGAGAGGTCTTTAAACTAACACATCAAGTTGAGGGTGTGGCATACTGACTCATACTATATCACATCTTTAATTCACTGCTACTTTTTTTATTCCTTTTTTTTTGGAGGGGGGGAATCAAGATTCAATTTCATTCATTTTAGTCATATAAAAAAACAAACAAAACATTTGAAAAATCAATGGAAAACTAAACAACTAATTGGTAGTGGAGTGAATCATGAGTTGTTGAAAGAGTGGGTGATTGATTGGCCATTGTTGCTTGTTTGATTGTCACTGGAGGAAAGCTCCATCATCTCACTTGGAGAGTGGAGATTCATCAAAGACGTTTGATTTGATCCTGTTGCTAAGATTTTTTTTTGAAGATTTCCATGTGCTAAAACCAGTCAGGGAATGGTTTCCCCTTGAGTTTCCTTGTCGCAAAATGCAACTCCAAGAAGAAGAACAGTCCATATCTTGTTTATATTCATGAGTGTGTTAGCATTAATTACCACTAAATAGTTATTCCACACTTGGTCCGGGGCAGTCACCTCCGGCCAGGTCTCGTCAGTCCACCCAAAACCACTTGCATTTTTCAACTGGGAGAACATATCATGATCTTTTTTGAAACCCTGGGTACGCAATATATCAGAACAAAGAAAAAAAAAACTCGAGAGAACAAATATACCTGATTATATTTAGATTTAACTTGAACTTTCTTCTCATCCCAATCTACAATGGGGAATTTTTCCTTGAGGGCCATTGTGATAGCTCGATGAGTTTTGGGTTGAAAGCAATTGTCTGATCTCTTATCATTATGGACTGCCTTTGCGTACAATTCCAGTGCCGCTCGTTCCAATTCTGCCATCCAAAATGGTTTGACTCTTTTACGACCGGTTGGAGTAGTTTCAACAGCCAAGGATGTCTGGGAAGCTTGCCTAATGTCCATTGAATTGGTGGAGTTGGTTTGAGGCAGCGATGAATGCTGCTGGCTTCTTTGACTTTCACTCCATTGGCTAAAGGGGCTCTACCTTCGGATGATACTTGGGAGGGAAGTGACTGGGTTTAAGGCAAGTCCTTGTTGAAGGGGCCACTTGCGACGCTGATGGGTTGTTGGGACTCCAGGCGTTGAATGATGGTATGGCTTGTTAAAGGGGGGGGAGGGGGTGACAATCTGATATGACTGCCAAGTAGCACGCTGGACTACTATGGTTTTGAATTTTGGCTGGGGCTTTATTCGGTACATAGTGACACTTGTTGGAATTTGCCCAACACCAGGGTGATATCATATGAGCCCAGAAGAATGAACTACAAGGACTGTAAGCTGCATCAATCAAGGGGTAAAGTAGTGCTCGACTTGTGGTCGAGGTTCAAGTGGGCGCGATACACGGTTCGTGCTAAAAACTGAGTTGAAGTCCGGCAAAGGGAAAACGTGTTGGCAAACTGCTGGACGGTCAACAGAACTTTCACCAAACCAACTCATTCCCAGTTCACCCATCAACAACCATGGCAAGACCCTCTCGATTCAACAACAATCCCCAGCAAGATCATCCAGCCAATTCATCCATCCCACCAGCTGCTGCCCAAGCGGATGCAAATGCCGACAACCAACCAGAACCAGCCCCAACCGCCGGTCCATCTCGTCAACAGGCTAACTCCGCAGTCACTGGTCCCACTTCTGCCCTAACATCCTTTTTGAAGGTATTCAATAATTACAGCTGCCCAATCTTATCATGCTTTTTTGATTTTAACTAATCCACTTTGTGTTGAGTCAACAGGAACAAGGAATTCGGCCCAGACATGTCAACCGCTTCACTCCTCTGCGACAACAGGCTTCCACTTCAACCGCCGGCCCCGCCATCCCCGAAGCGAATGAGGAGACGACCGATCGGCCAAGTGACACGGAGCCAGACTCGGACGATTTGGATGATAAACCCGTGAAAAAGCAGAAACAGAAGGTCCCACAGAAAGATTCATCAACAGCAGCGGCAGTAGCTTCCACCTCCAAAGCATCCCCCAAAAAGAAACCACGAGATGACGATGATGAACCCGGGCCATCAAAACCCAAGCCGGGCAAATACGCGGACCGGAAGCCCGGCCTGATCACGACATGCGCCGAATGTGGGAAGCGTTTCACCGTCACCCGTCACACCATTCGTGCCTCCAGTCAACAGGGACAACTCTGTGATGGCTGCACACAGGAGCAAGCCGTGAATTCTAAATCTCACTCCAAAAATGATCTCACCGTCTCAACCCCTGCTGCCAAAAAACGAAAGACAACTAAGAACCAAGTCGTCCGGCAACCCTGGTCGGAGAGCTCCATACAAACCTTGCAAATGGCGTGCATCACTCTCATCGCTCGTAACACCGAATCCATCGAAGAACTGGGTCATGTAGGCAGTGTCAAGTGAGCTACATCACAAATCGCGCGTTTTTTTTCTCCTGTGTCATATCTTGACTGACCCCCGTAACTGAATGGTACTTCAGTCTTGAAAAAATATGTCAGATCGTTTGCAAACATCGTGAATTAACCCCATCGAATCTCGCACTTTTTGTGGACGCTGCTCACTCTGATTTGAAGCTGTTCGATTGTATCAGTAAGCTCGACTTCCTTCCTTACATAGTGAGACAAGTTGGAACAAAGGAATTAAGAAAAAAAAAGGAATTCAACAGATTTACGCGAGCAACATTTGAAAAGCATTGCATACTTCTGCCCGCAACTGGAAAAGTTGACACTCAACCTATGCGGACACATGACTGGAGACGTGCTAGAGACGTATGTGGAGAAACTGCCGAGACTGCGAGAAATGGAGCTGTTTGGACCGTACCTAGTTCGAAAAGAAGCATGGCTGAGGGCGTTTGAAATTTGGAGCAAGCCAAGATTAATCCGACAGCGGGCGCTCCACGACGGCGTCCAAGAAGAAATGGAAGAAGATGATGAGGGGGATGGAGAAAAAGTGGAGTTCACCCAGGGCCCGCTAGTGGAAGGATTTCGCTTGAAGCAGTCTCCTCGATTCGACCTCGCCTGCGTCAAGGCCCTCGCCACGTCCTGTCCCAATCTGTCCTCCTTGAGGTTGATTGACATTGGCCTCCTTGATGACCAAGGTTTACAAGTGATCGCTTCAGCCGGCTTAGCCAAACTGAAAGATCTATCAATCGCGAATGCAGGCATCCACAATGGCGCCACTGGCGAAGCGTTAACCGACGCGGGTGTGGCCAGGTCAGCCTGTCCTTTTTTTTTAGATTTCTTGCTGTGACCCGAAACAATCTCATCTATTCCCATTCGCTCTCCAAACAGCCTCCTACAATCTGTCGGGGCATCACTCGAGCGCTTAGACATTAGTCAAAACAAGAAACTCACCGATGTCGTCCTGGAGGCCATCGGGCAATCCTGCGGCCAACTGACCCATCTCGATCTGAATGGCTTGAGAGAACTCTCCACGAAAGGGGTGCAGGAATTGTTCGACAAATTCAAACAGTCTGGAGCCCCTGGACTGAAACATCTTAACCTGTCTCGCTGCATTAAAGTTAGCTAGCTCCATTCCTCCTCGTTCCTCCGCCCTCCTCTCTCCATGTTATCCGTTCCCACCTTGAACGACAAAGGTTGGGTCTCATCAGAGAACTCACACTCGTTGCTCTTTGATGATCAGATTGGGAACGAGGCGCTGTACTCCATCCTCGATCATTCCGCGCGTACTTTGAAGGTCTTGGACCTCAACAGCGTCGACGAGTTGCGCGCTGACGCGTTGGAGAGGTTGGCCACTGAGGCGGTCAACCTTGAAGGCTTGGACCTCAGCTTCGTCCGTGATGTGGATGACTTTGTTATCAAGTTCAGTCCCCCTCCTTTTCTTTTGTCTTCCAGAACAGGGAAATAATGCGCTCATGCATGTTCTTGTTTGGGCAACATCTCTTCGCTTCCTGTAGGTCGTTCTTGGACCACATGGAGCTGCTCAAAAATCTGTCCGTGTACGGTAATAACCGCGTCTCTGACCTCTGTCCCATGAAGAAAGGCGTGTCGATTAAAGGCCAGGAGCGTTCTATCGTCGTCACGTAAAAAAAACAACAATTCAAGATTCAAGATAAGAATATGTATGCAGAGATTCGTGCCTTTTAAGGTACAGGACCTCATTATGTTGTGCGCTAGAAATATATAAAAAAAGGGGTTGCCTATTTGCTTCGATCATACGTTACTATCTGCTTCTTTCCTTCTCACGCTCTTCGCTACCTTTTTGTAGCCTTGTCTCTATGTATGTTTCTGCTTGTCAAAGCTTGTTTACTTTTACATCCAGGTTCTCTTTTCTTAGTTTTATTTTGTAATTGGAGGTGGAAGTGGAAGGTCGCTTGTGGTCAAGGATTCGTCGCAGGAAAAAAACAATGTGCCCTGCGGCTATGCTTGTGGGATGGAGCATAGTGCAAGTTAAGCCGAGCCACCGGGGTGATAACATACCTGGTGGTACCGCATTATTGAAGGGCTAGTGCAAGAGAAAGCCCTGTTCCCCTGAAGGGGGAAGGGGTGTTGATGCACATAGAGGTCCTCATGCAAGGATGTGGTTGGCCGCAGAGGACTATCGATGCCTTTTGAGGCCTACAGGAGTACAAGAAGGTCCTTAACACTTGCTATAGCCATCATAGCATGGCAGCAAGTGCATCAAGAGTCCTCCCAATGGATTCGAAAAAACTTTTGAATAAGTTGAGTAAAATAAAATAAAATTAAGTGAATTAGGTAAAGTAAAAAATAAATAAATAAATAAAATAAAGAGAAAGACAAACAAGCAAACAAGAAATAATGGAAATCACAAACAAGAGGAACATGATTAACAAGGAATTGTGGGTGAATGAAAGCCACTGCGCTCCCCTGTCAATGGGCGGTATGCCACACGGAGGAAAACATAGGGCCACAACCTTGTGCCGGTCCCCACCTAGCCAGGACCAGCCAACTTTGCCGCAAATGCTAGTCAGAGAGTACCTGATCATACTCAGACTTGGACTGTCACCACATGAACTATAGCACAGGGGGCACAATAGCAGGGATCATGGGTGCAGGTCTGTACTCTCATCATGTATCCTATGTTCTCTGCTCTTGCGCCCGCTGGGCTAATTCATCTGGAGTGACAGGCCGAGGTTGAGTATGAGCATCTCCGGCCAGTAAGCGCGGCAAAGGTGGCTGGTTCTGGATATGTTGGGACCGGTAACAGGTCGTGGCCCCCTGTTTTCTTCCGTCTGGCACTCCGCTGCACTTCCGGGACTCGGTTGCACACCCTCTAAGATCTGGCTACGGCAAGAGGCACAGCGCGGCGACTGATGGGGTACCAGTCAGCACGACGGAGCCGAGCAGACAAGCCAGACACCATAGCACTGGAGTCGGACTTCGGTCGCGGGCTGGGGAGGAAGGTTTGCGGGGTTAGTCAGACATTACGACTGGAGTCGAACAGGCCCAGGGCGACCGAACTGAATCGAATCACGAGATCGGGGCTCGTAAGTAGGTTGATAATTGCAAGCAAGCAACAAGCAGGCAGATGTGTGTGCCTATAGGCAGAGGTGAGTGCGTTTACCAATCATAGTCCACAAGGGTTGGCATGGGCAGCCGGTCACAGAGGTTTTGAAACGCCTGCACCATCGCTTCACACCTACGACTCGCGGTGGGTTCTGTGCAGGACTACAATAGGCCCGTAGCAGAAACAGCCTTATCGCTGTAGCCGGGCTCGTAACAGGTGTTGTTGGGACTTTGTGTGGAAGGTATTAAAAACCGCGAAAGTCGCAAATAAGCTGCTGAGTTGATTGTGCAAGGAAAACAAAAGACAATCGAGAAAGGTGGCTATTTACAGTCTACAACCAGATGTGCGCATGAATGATTATGAGATGAGGGAGATAAGCAAGGCCAACTTGTGGTTCATACCGGAGGCATCGGGGGTTTCAAGGAGCATGGAAACGGCTTCTAGCCGGTACAACTGATGGCAAGGGCCGAGTTGTAGTTCCTGTAGAGTCTGGGCTGGGGTGTTACCGGCCATCGTGGAATGAATATGCAGACACATATCTAAAACAAAACTGCGGGAAATAATGAAAATTGACGCGATGATGAAAAGAGAGGAAGAGGTGGCTTAAGATGAGAGAGAAGAGTACTCGATAAGAAAGAATCAAATTAGGAACTGCCCGCGATGGCGGAAGAGTCGCAAGAAAACCAAGAAATTGTGTTGCCCTCCAATGTGATTAATAAGTGAGGGAGGGAGACGGCGTCCTACTGGGTTTTCTTTCTTCTTCTTGTCTGATTTCTTTCAATGATACCATTTTCCAAGTCCACCATCAAGGCGTCCGTAAAAACAGGAATTTCTACTGCCTTTTTTTTGTTACTTGTGCTCCAGCTGTGTTTATTTTTTCTGCGGTTCGTGAGTGGATAGTCACGTCTCTGGCACCGGAATTCTGGTCATCATGACATGGACAAAGGCTCGGTATTTGTTCAAGAAATTGTGAAAAAAGAGACAGAGGGTGGTGCATAGATACACATATACACGATAGGAGGAAGCGACATAACTATAAATATATTATAAAAACAAACAAGAGAATGAGCATGCTTGGAAGGATGTAATTCTAGCTCAGGCCTTGGAGAGCAGCATGGCGACTTGTTTCTCGTCGGCACCGTGGCTGGCGGCTGAGTGGCCTTGCCCGTTCTGTGTGGGAGCGCATCACCGGAAGGAGGCTCAGCAAATCAGGTTGCAAGAGGAAAACTGAGCTACAAGAAGCGTCGTGCTTACCTTGGATTCCGCGCAGGCCTTCAACATGCTACGGGTTGCCTTCTCCAATTCAGCGGGCGATCTAGGGAAAGATGCTTCTTTTAGCCGGCCGAGATACACTGGAATATGAGTAACAACATACAGTACTTACACATCTTTGGGTTGGACTCGGGTCTTGGGACTGACAATGGTCAGCTTGCAGCTGCCGGAAGATGCCGTGGAGAGCCGTTTCTCAGCCAATTGACGGGCAGCGCTGTGAGGAGATGCGAAAGGAGATAATTGATCAGTGATCTTTGATGATGAGCGTAATTGATGACGAGGTGAACTCACTCGAGACATTCGGAGGAGGAGAAAGAGTGGGTCTCGCCCTTCTGGTTGGTGCACTGGACGTGCTGGTTGTCGGCGGCGCGACGGAAGAGATGGTCGGAGTCGAGGGTGATGGCGCGGCGACTGACGCTGGTGCCGGCATCGGTGGCTTTCACAAAGAGAAGGCCGTTGAACATGTTGCCCATGAGGGTGTAGGCGTAGCAGCCGCCATAAAGACCCGCGCCCCAGCCGCCCAGCCAGCCGCCGCCCAGACCCCAGCCCATGCCCGAGTAAAAGCCCCCGTATCCGCCCCATCCCCCCCACCATTTGGCGTCTAGCCCACTCTCTTCTTTCCCGCCGCTCACCTCGTCGGCCACCGAAATAGCAGCAAAGGCCGAAAGAAGGGTGATTAAGTAAGCTAGAGTAACCATCTTGGTATCAGTTTATTTACAGTCAAGTATAGTGACTTGTGGCGATCAGGAGATTGATGTTTGTGGTCGATGGAGTGTGTTGGAGGAATGCGGTGGTGGAAGGATGGCTCAGGGCCGAAACACACACCCCTTTTATATTCATGACGGTGGCGCTGTTTAGCAAAGGATGCCTTCAGAGGTGCCGCAGGTGGAGTCTCATGGATGGATGAGTGCCCATAGCATATACAATTGAAGGGCGAGAGTGTGCTCGCAGTTACCAGGATAGATTTTCGGCGCGATCCACCAGCACCGAACCGGGGCAAGCTCTACATACGCCGTGATTGGGGGAAAATGACCTGTGAAAACTCCACCTGTGAACACCCTCTAGACGCAGCTGAGAGGTGGACTTGCGGCAGTCTCCATTCGCGAGTTGCATCTTCCTGCAAAGGGCTACAACCCCGCTGACCTGAGCAACCCTCGTCTGCACCATCAACTGACAACACCTGGCACTCACGGTGGCACTCACACCGCTAGCACACTCTAAACCGAAGTGCAAATACATAGCCGCGCGGTCCACAAGAATTGTTTTGTCTGAACCAACTCAACGCTGAGCTGGATCTCAAAGGCAGTTTTTTTTTTTTTTACTTCGAGTTTCTTGTCGCCTAATTGAAATCCCGACTTGAACTGGAAAACTGATCAACTGTCTGGCATGTTGTTGAGGAGTGGAGCCAGGTTGGACAAGTTGAAGAATTGAAAAAAGTTGGGGTACCGTCTTATTCTATCTCACCACCTTTTTCGATTTGCATGATTGAGCAGACAAGTAGAGGCAAGACAAGAAAAGAAAAGAAACAACAAGAAAAGAGAGAGACAGCAGACCTGAGAAGCAGCAAATGCGCGCGGGTGAGGAGCTAGGACTACTTTGGGAAGACGACGCGCAAGGACAGTGAGAAGCACTACAACAGCAGATGGATGAAACCTCATCTGATGATGAACAAGGTCGTGAACCTGAATCTTCCACCTCTTTCACTGGCCTCTACCAACATCGGTTGAACTTCGGTGAGCACCATTTGCCTAAATTCACGTCCCGCGGGGCCACGTTAATGGATCTCGCCAATTGCGAGCCTTGGTTGGCCGATTGATGGTTGACGCTGTTGATAATCCAGGCATGATGTTTTTCGAGATTTAAATCATGTCAGCTACTGCGTAAGGTACTCCTAGTTACTCTAATAGAAGGCTTGCTTACTCAACCGGGATGGCAGTAGCAGCTACAATGCCACCAAAAAAAAAGCAAGAGACAATAGGCGGCCATCAGCGGCAAGATCACACATCATAAGAAATGTGAATATGGGGTTCATGTCGCGCACCAGCAGCCAAGAAGCAAGCAATGTAGACAGGCGATCGCATGGTGTTAGTTTGTTGGGTGAGAGTAAATTTACTGGTTGGAGGAGTTTGTGATGGATGTGTTGAGTGTTTGTCGGGCTGAATGAGGAGAGTGAAATGAGGGAACAAGACCTGGCCGTATCTCCCTCATTTTACAGAGTCTTCACGCAACAAGCTACACCCCGGGAGCAATTGTTGACAGGTGGTCCTGCCCACCTGACGTTGCTTGCGTGGTGGTTGACGTTGAGGGACGTCAGAAAACAGCCGGATTGACGTTGCAGTCAACCCGGCGTTTGGTGATGCGACAAAGGGAGCCAGCGAGTTGCCAGCCAGTTCCTTGACGGCTGTTGGCCAGCTTTCAATCTGATGAAGAGACGCCAGACACGCAGTTCTGCCGCGTTTCAAACCGGAAAATGAAACGTACCACAAGATGAGCCAAGATGAGCAAAATTTGTAAAATCCCCTCCCACAACAAAACTCATGCATTTAAGGAAAACCGCGTCAGAAAACCATTTGAGATGTTGCAAATCCTTGCCTATGGCAACTGGCACTTCATCTAAGGAATCGTCCCGGGGTTCGGGACGGGGCATGAGGGTCAGCCCGACACCCGAACCCCGGGTACTGGGGCTTATGCCCCGAAGCCCCGGGGCTTTTTTTCAAAAAAAAAAAAAAAAGAAGGGGCAATAATATAAGCTAAGGGTATCAGATATACCCCAATATGAAGCGCAAGAACCCTCCAGCAGCTTGTCTTCCAACCACTCCTCACTCCTCAGTCCCTCCAGCAACCTCAACATCAGAAGTCATTGACCTCAACGACGAAACTAATCAACCTAACTCACCGGAAACCCAATCCTTACCTGGCCTCAAACGAAGCTGGGTTTGGAACCACCTGAAGGAATCCTCAGACGCCAACTTCGTTATCTGCCAGATTGTCAACAAATCTGGAAATATATGTGGAAAGAAGCTCAAGAAAGATAAGAGCGGCAGCACAAAGAACCTCCACGGCCACCTGTCTCAAATCCACTCCTTGGCCGATCCCAACCTCACCAAAAAAACGAAGACATCACACATGAGCATTGAAAAGTGGACAAAAAGTGGCATGTGCAAACCAAAAGTTAGTCAGGTTTACCGTTTCTCTCTCTCTATCTGCATACTTTATTTGAAGCTGACCATATTCATTTTTAGACCGAGCTCAACAGCGACTCCCTCAAGACGGCACTGGTTTACTTTATAGCCGACTGTGATCTACCTTTCGCTTTGGTCAAGCGCAAATCCTTCCGAGACCTCCTCCACCTTATGAACAAAGGAGCTATGCCACTGGTGAACCCCATTTCCAAATCGACAATCACCACTCACACTCAAAGAATGTACTTCGAAACTGAGGACACCATCAAACGCGACCACCTAGGAAAGCAAGATTGGTTATGCT
>SMGU01009561.1:0-20899 GCA_004348175.1 Puccinia novopanici
AACCTTTCTCCAAGATTAATTCAGCCAAGCTTTGATGCACAGTCACTGTGCATGCTGCACAGTGACTGTGCCAGCAAATCTACATATGCAGACAGGTGTAGTTTGGATGCAGCTTGGCTGGAGCATGCTGCATTTCAGCTGCAGGCAGTTGACTGAGTTTTTCTGCAGTGAAGCTTCAGTCCAAGCAAGTTAGGGTTCTTGTACAAGAAACTGGATTTTGGCTGCCATATCAAAAGCTTGGGAGATGCAGAAGAAAAGGGAGAGTGGTCAAAGAGTCAATGGAATGACATATAGTGGTTGAACATGTGAAATTTATTGGTTTCCTAGTTGTTGTGTGTAGTTTCAGACACAATAGCATGACCATGCAAGTTGACTTTGAGTGTATAGATGTGTGAATAATAAAGATATGACAAATTTCCGAGTCATCCTTCTTGCCATTTTCTACGGCCCCTGCATGATTGAAAAAAGCCTGGAATACATCATTTGGGGAGAACTGGCTAGTTAAACCATTTTGAATCTCAACACATAATCTTGTTTTTTATATGTACAAAAAAAAAAGGTTGGATCCAACAATTCTTGCAAGCAAGATAGAATGGTTCACATTGGGAGTATTAACACCACTTTGAGCACCCTTATACCCCAAAGTTTCATACTATTTTAAGTACCATTTGATAAGAAATCTGAGCAAATGGGCAAAAAAAACTGAAAACTTCATTTCAAGTGTGTTAAAAGTGGTGCTCTAGTCACAATGAACCATTGTAATAAAATTACCAGTGATGAAATAATATTGGGCCTTCTTCATTTTATGACCTCACAGCTCCTAATAATGGGGGCTCAGTGAAACTTCTCTTGATATGCACTGTATAAAGAGAAGAAATTCATAACTTGCACAAGCAACAATTTGCAGGAAATTCATTCACCTGTGATATAATGCAATGAAATAGCTGCTTAAGATCTTTAAGAACAAACACTAACCCTCATGGAGATGTGCTTCATGTGTCATAATCACATGTCAGATCTAAGATGGCTCAGATTTGAGATCATGGTACTGGAGCCATTGTGCCATCCAACAACCTCACCTCTGGGTTTTCGACTGCGCCTCGATCAGGCATTGAAGATTGAGAGAGGGTGGACAGCTTCCAACGAATCACACAAAGGATTAGATCTCTTCGATGAAAGAGGGGATACTCAGATCTTTCCGGAATATCCATATGAATATGTGTGTACTTCAGGTGGTCACACACCATGCGGGATCCGATCGGAGTTGATAGGAGCGTCGGAGCCGTTCCGGTGGTTCATGGTTAGTTTGATTGGCGTGAGATGGACGTCGCTAGGCCGAGCCCGCCGGTTGGCGACGAGCTGTGACGTGCCAATACACAGCCACGTGGTCGCGCAGTAGGAGAGATACGTCGATGGGACAGAGGGGAGTCCCATTTTTTTCCATTTTTTTTATTTTTTTTCTGGTTTCGTGGGGGTTTCCCGCTCGGCCGCTGGAGGGATTTCAGCCGCACTTCAGTCTCGGCTTCAACCAAGTCAGCGCTCAGAAAGTGTCAGTCTTCTTTTTCCTCATCTTCGCTCCATCGAAAAGCTCTTCCCTCCAAGACTCCCCCGATTGACTTCCTTCCTTTCCTCTCCCGAATCACGCTCAAACAGTCTCTCTTACGACAGCCAATCTCACGTTTAATTAGCATCCACCATGTCGGTATCTTTTACCCTCTTCTCCCCTCAACTTGAACTGCTCTGCTCACTGACCCTATCCCCCCTCCTATTAACAGGTCTGACGATGAGCAACACAACCAAACCTTCGAGGCTGCCGGAGCTGGTACGTCGTTGATTGTTTTGCATCCAGGCCGATGGCACTGATGAAGCTAACCGTTATTCCTGTTCAGGTGCCTCACTCACTTACCCATGCAATGTTCCGCCTTGCGTAAGAACGGACACGTTGTCATCAAGGGTAGACCCTGCAAAGTATGCCTTCCCTTGCCTTCCATCCCGTTACCGATTGCTGCCGGACTTCAAAAAAAAAAAAAAGTCCGATCTCGGATTTGTTGATCTGGCACCTGGCCCTCTCCCCTTCCGCTTGTTGCTGTCATGTGCACTGAATAACTCATTCACCCTTGTTTCTGCTCCAGATCGTCGACATGTCCACCTCCAAGACTGGTAAACACGGCCACGCCAAAGTTCATTTGGTCGGCATAGATATCTTCACCTCTCGTAAATACGAAGATATCTCTCCATCCACTCACAACATGGATGTGCCCAACGTCAGCCGAACCGAATACCAGCTCGTTAACATCGAAGATGGCTTCCTCAACCTCATCACCACCGACGGAGGTTAGTTCTGGTTTCTGCTTGATATATTTTGTCTTCTACGCACCCGGTTGCTTAATCTTCTCGCTGTTCAGTCTCCAAGGATGACGTCAAGGTCCCCGAGGGTGAACTCGGTGATGACATCCAAGCCCAATTCGATGCCGGCAAAGATGTAAGCAACTTGCTTCTCCTATCATCCGAGTTCACATGTATCAAACACTGACCACTTTTCTTGTGCTGTCTTAGCTCTACTGCACCATCACTGCGTATGTTAGATTTTCTTTGATCCAATCTGTGTATCCTGCTAACCTACATGACGCTCAACAACAGTGCCATGGGCGAAGAAATGTGCCTTGCGTTCAAGGAAGCCCCCAAATGTCAGTAAAAAAATTGCTTGTGCCCGTCACCAGTGACTCACTAGCTGACCTTGGCCGTTGTCCCCACGTACACAGCATAAATAGAAGTACCCGATTACACAATTCTTTATATACAAATCCGTTACCCTCCTCGCCTCCGTCGCAAATTTCTTCCTCGCAAACCACACAACCAACTTCACTTGTATTTCTTTCGTATGTGTGGCTCGATTTTCTTCCCCTGGTGCCCCCTGTCCATCACGGAAGAAAATGGACGAATCCTTCTTCCCCTTCCTCAATCGCTCCCTCCTCGCCTGACACGTCATGATGGGCCTGTTTTTAATTGATTCCAATTACAAACCGCACCCTGAAATCTCTCCTTCTCTCTTGTACCCTGCCCTTTTTTTCTTTTATTGAGTTGTGACGATCATTATGCTCTTAATCTTCCCGTCGCCCCCTACCACTCTCTCGTCTCTTAGACAAATAAAATAAAATAAACTCCACCTGTGCACCTTTTTTTTTTTCTTTCTTCCACACACACACATAACAAAAGTCGGATTGTTTTGAACACACTGGTCCGATTTTGAGCGTAGTCTGGTCGCTCCTTCTCTTTTTTTCTTCTTCTTCTGATCGAATGATGAATTGAACGTCCACCATCATGAGCTATCCCGGTAGACCCATCTTTATACCCTGTTCTTCGGTCTCTAGGCCAATAGTGTGGCGGAGATGACTCCGCCGGCTGGCATGAGTACATCTTGCCCGCCACTAGATACCTGGGGAGAGAACGGCGATGGTCAGGGAAGGGGGGCCTCTCATATCAGAGCATCCGCATCGGCGCGGCTAAATGCCACGCTATGTCAACTATAGTGACAAACCTACCACATCGGTAGGGCTAGCAGACAGTTTTTTGCTAAATATTTAGCTTTTGTCGCTAAACCCTGCTATACCTAGGAGTGCTTGTCGTCAACGCTACACACAAATTAGCGCAGTCGTGTGGAGGTAGCGCTCCAATAGTGGCAAACCGATGTGGGGGAGGCCTCTGTCATCAAAAGCTAGTGAAGCTAACCGTTGTTAACTTCCCTAGCTTTGACCATTGCCGATGCGGATGCTCTCAGTCACAACATGCAAGAAGCAGACGAAGCCATAGGTGGTGATGGGAGTTTGAGTTGCATGCCATCGGCTCAGATTATGTGCCTTTTGTCAGCATGGGCAAGGAAGGGTCCCTACAAGAGATGTTGAACCATATTTGAGGTGCTTATTTATATTTTCACTTCTTGGTTAGAATGAGTGTATCTTTTGATAAATCATATATTAGGTTTATCATCAGCTCTCAAAGAAAAATAAACACCCTATTCTAGGCTAATATTGGTGATAATTTTCCTAGTCATGAAGTTATCTTACAAAGGAAACTTTTGAATTTTGCATTTCAGCTTCCGCCAGTTGGAAAGTTTTTTTTTTTTTTTTTTGCAGTGAAATTAGTATCATCATTTATCACATTCAATACTGACTAATATTAGGTTTCAAAGTAAACTCTAACAGGCAGGAAGATCCTTTTTCAGAAAATAGAAAACATTAAATTGAAGGGGTAGCATAGAGTTTTTGGAGGAGAGGAGTGAAAAATCTATCTGCTGGCTTGCCTGGATTGATTCCCAAAAACACTTGAGTGAATTAAGGCAGAAGGATTTTCTGAAAATATTTTCTGAAAAATGGCCCACATACATGCACAAATGAATTTTGAAACCCACTAATAAGCCAATGAGAATTGAGACATTAAAATTTGGCTTTCATGGGGCCTTTTTGACCTGATAGATTATCCCCTATGTCCTTTATTGTCTTCCCATATTCCCAAACCATAGCAGAGTTCTGAAAGAATATGCTAGAGTAGTATTGGTTGAATATTTCAGGACTTGTAGTGGGTTTGAATCCAATTTACCATGATGAGCTTCTGAAGCTGCATTGAATCAAGCAGATACTAAGTACCAGTTCTGTTAAACCTGACTATACTTTCTCCTATGCCATCATGCTTCAATGAGATAAATTGAGCTAGAAAGGAACATTTATCAATTCTGAAATTAAAAACCATAGCTTTAATTCCCACCCTCATTGAAAAAAAAGCACCAGAGTGGAGAGATATTTGGAGTAAACCACAAGAACGTATTATTTCTCTGTCTAGTTATTAGGGGGTTCACAATTAGTATTTCTAAGAATTTTTTATGATGCTCATTGGAAATGATAAAATGTGTTACAACTGCTTTTTTGCACCTCACATCAAGAGAGCATAATTGACCAAGCTTGTATCTACTAGATTGTCTCATTGTGGTCCATTGAACACCTGAGCAACATGTATTGGTTGCTGAGGGTGCTTGTTGAGCTCAGGTGGATGCTAAATTTAAGCTAAAATTTAGCGACCGGCAAAAAATTTAAGGGGGATCGGAAGCAAAAATTGCAGTTGTGAACCCCCCTATTAAGTGTCCAAGCATAGCTCCAGATCCACATGATAAAAAAATGGAGGAAGACTAAGATAAAGATTGAAGCAAGAAAATGAAACAGATAAATGCTACGCCAAGTTATTCAAGCTCCCGGGTGCTGGAGTTCCATTGCAAGTCCATGAGTCCTGAGATTTCCAAGAATGACAAGAGTATAAATGGATATTAGTTTAACATCATCTCACTGAGAAACCATTCGGAGAACTAAAGAAAATTATGGCTGCGCCGGACATTACTTACGTCCCGAGATCCAGGTGGTTGGACTGACACATACCAGTCGCTTGGGTTTGAACTTAAACTCAAGCAATCAGGCGACTATTGCACATGGTTTTCAAGTCCAACAAATCATGTCAGCATTCAAGTTTTTTTTTTCCTTTTACCCACCGTTATTAAGCTGAGGTTTTTTTAGCACAACCGGAATTTGGCTCACCGTTAAAAATTCAACCCTTTTTCCTTGATGATTGGGATCACACCTGGTACAACCTGTATCGAGTACATTCATCAGCGTTGGTAAAAATTGATGCGGTGATGAGACTTGAATCAGCTGATTGTAAATGGGAGATATGAGTCAAATTCTGACAGAAAGTGAAAGTCAGCTGACTTCTTTTACTGTGAAGTCCTTAGTCTCATGGTTCAATACGTTGGTTTTTTCGGGATAAGATCGGTAACTCTCAATTATGTCACACGAGCCGGGAGGTGACTCCAAGCTATCCTGTGAATCTTGCGACCATAGGATTAATCCCTTGTAACCTCTGTCCTTCAAAACCTGGAGCTGAAACCGAAAATAAACAAACACCGTGATCAGACACGGGTTTTCTTCGTGAGTCAAACCGAAGAACTTGGGCGTTGTGTTTGCTCACGACAAGGTCATTGAATTCGCCTGATTATTCAAGTTTTTGAGGAGAAGGGGGTGGGGGGGGGCAAGAGGAAAAGTGATCAGAAGTTGCAGTGAAGAATATATCGAAATCCTTGGATGCATGACGCAATTAAAATATTGTACAAACCAAAAGGAGGTCGAAAATACAGCGGTTTTACGCCTAGGATTTTTATCATAGCCTGTGGGTTTATTTCGTTCATGTCCATAAATATCGGCCAGTCAGCTGCGATGCTAAAAATCTTCCATGGATTGTGCGAAAAGTCAGACTCACGTTTTCGAGTAATTCCAGTTGCTTAGAAATTCCTTCGTAGGAACCTTGATTTAAATGAGGATGAGACCAGGTGTGGCTCCTGGAGTATAGTGGCCGTTAGCAATCATATTAAGAATGGTCACACAAAATGATCCAAGGCAGGATTCAAAAGAGAAAAAAAACTCACGCAATCAAATGCCCGTTTTTGAAACGTTGAAGCAAGAGGTCGGCGAAGTCATAAATACAACCGAAATTATTCCCATTGATGTAGAAACTAGCTTTGACATTAGCCTCGCCCAAGGTTGCATCCAAGTTCGAACTAAACTGCGAGGGTCCATCGTCGAAAGCTTATGGCAAGACCATGAAAGTAAGTATTTCTGATCAAGACATGAAGTAGAACGAGGAAGGAAGGAGGATACGCACTCAGAGAGAAGGACCCCGGTGCGGTGCAGATACTAAAAACTGGGACCGGGCCAGCCTCATCCCTTCGGTTTAACGAGCGATTAAAATTCATATCGGATCCCATAAGCTTTACTGGGCCATTGGCTATGGTATCAAGATGCCTTGGATCATTGGCAGGATTCCCTCGTACTCCGTGCGAATCAAGTAGCGATGCAAGCAGGATTAGAGTGATGGAAAAGACTTTCCACTGATTTGATCTTGAACCAAAATTCAGGGGCATCTTGGAATTTTGGATGTCGGCGGCTACTGTTCGGGCACGGAATGTTTAGTTGCAGAGGTACATGGCCGGTTAAGAACGGCTATTATATCTTTTTTCGAAGTTGATTGGCAGACCTGCCAGGGTATCTCGGGTAACGACCTCATTAATTTGACTTCTACTCCCAGAATGCCTGGTCGCTTCCACCCATCCCACGGTTACTTGAACCGGAACGGTTTATCAGATTAGTTGACGACGATGAGCTTTGCGGGAATGAACATTTTGTAAGTTCGTTCCGGGAGTATACATGAAGTTGGTCGTGTTGCGGTTACGTTGGAGCAGTACAAGTCTTGTTGCCGCGTGGCCGCCGCCTAGCCAGCTGGCACAAACTCTCGGGCCGGGAGCAGAATCACAGTGTTGCACTTTTATCAGGGCTACTTTGTCATCTCCATTCCCCATTGTTTTCTTGGAAAACAAATAACTCAATAATCACCAGGATCAACTCTAAAATGTCATCCAGTCGAATCAATTGGGTCTTGGGGTAGGAGACAAAAATGCTGATCTTTCTGACCGATATCCAAGCAAAGTTGATTAACCATCTTCCCAGACGTATTGTCATACAAGCACCACTCAAGAATGAAACTTCGTATCCACAAAGCATTATAAGATGGCGAATCGACATCTTTAAAAAACATGGACGAGGAGGGTCGGCTTGAGACCTTGCCAAAGAATGGTCTTTCTAACGAGTCTCATGTTATTTGCAGGCATCAAAATATCACCGATCCCCCGCCTGATTCCTTGGAGAATCATAAAAGCACATGTGAGAACGGCTTCACTGGAAGGTAGTGGTGGCTTCGGTTGCGCTGGAGCTTCATGTCGTTCAGCAGCCATCGTCCCACCCGCGCTATCTGCTGCTACCGTGATAAGAGTTCTCGACATGATGGGAAATTGAATCGTGGTTGCGCTTTTGTGTACATAAATATATATCCATGCGACAATGTCCACCGTCTCGGGCTGTCGGCGCCACCCCTATCTATTTACGTGCGTGCCGAAGTCGGCTCGCCTCGCCTGACCGCGCCCAGTATCTTGATTAATGCCGCGCTCCCTGCTAAATCCCCCGGAGGATACCTGGGTGGGGCCATTTGGTGTACAGCCTTGTGTTGAACATTATACTCTGCTAGAAAGCTTGGTGCACCGAAACAGATTTGATTGTTTTTGCGTACTTAAACCTCAATACCACCTCTTCCTGAGTTCTCTTAATCTGGTTTGAGTGTCATTTTCTTTTGGAAAATAAAATCCTACTTATGACAATTTTTGGATTTGACTGGGGTGCTTGGACATTTGTCAGAGCAAGAAGCCTGAATGTGTTGATATCGGCTCAAGCCATTCTATCTGGGTTGAGATTATCCTAATTAAGCTGGGCAGAACCCAAAAATGGAAGATTGGTTTAAATCAACATGTTTAATGAAAATCCAAGGGACTTACTTGATACTGTCAGAATTTTTTAGGGGCGCGCTAAACTGATGCATTGACGCCCCAAAAGGCGTGGATCAAAGTTGACACCCAAAAAAAAGGCGTCAATAAGAGTTGACACCCCATATAGAGGCGTCAACTCTTATTGACACCCAAAAAGGGTGTCAATACAAGTTGACGCCCCCCCCCCAAATGGGTGTGTACTTTCATAGAGGACCAAGAAAGGGCGTGGATGGCCACAAAGGACCATGCACACCTTTTGAGGCCTGCTGGAGTAGGAGAAGGGCCAGTCTATTTTTCAATAAAATATTCTGGACTCAAATACATGTATTTTCTTGCATTATAAAATTTTTCCTACACTTTGAAGGGTGTTTTCTAATTTTGAAAATTTTGAGGTATTCAATAATTATATCTATGGTACACTTATTTTTGCATCAATTTTTTTGGGTGTCAAATTGGAACATATTGGATGAGAGTATTTTTTTTGCCTACACTTTGAAGGGTGAAGAATTTGATGGTAAAGTTCATTTCTGCAAAAAAAAAAATCTTTCCATTTCTTTTGGCGGGATACCCACAGAAAACTGGATGTAGTGCCAAAAATATTACAGGGATTTTGTTTGTGGGAAAGAAAAAACTTTACCATTAAATTCTGCACCCTTCAAAGTGAAGGAATAAATTCTACTTTCATCAAATATGTTCCAATTTGACACCCAAAAAATTGATGGAAAAATAAGTGTATCATAGACATAATTCTTGTAGATCTCAAAATTTTTAAATTTAAAAAACAACAGAAAATCTACACCCTTCAAAGTGTAGGAAAAAAAATTAAAATGCAAAAAATACATGTATTTGAGCCCTGAATAATCTATTGAAAAATGGGCTGGCCCTTGTCCTACTCCAGCAGACCTCAAAAGGTGTCAATGGTCCTTTTTGGCCATCCACACCCCTTTCTTGGTCCTCTATGAAAGTACACACCCATTTTGGGGGGGGGGGGCATCAACTTTTATTGACACCCTTTTTGGGCGTCAATAAGAGTTGACGCCTCTATATGGGGTGTCAACTCTTATTGACACCTTTTTTTTGGGTGTCAACTCTTATTGACGCCTTTTTTTTGGGTGTCAACTTTGATCCACGCCTTTTTGGGGCATGGATGTGTCAATTGAGGGGCGTCATTTTAGCGCAGCCCATGTTTTATGGTGCTCTTCAGAAATGATAAAAATGTGCTACAACTGATTTTTTGTATCTCACATCAAGAGGGTATAATCAATCAACCTTGTACCTCCCAGATTGTCTCATGGTGGTACATTTAACACCTGAGCAACATGTATCAGTTGCTGAGAGTGCCGGTTGAGCTCAATGTTTTTCAAAATTTAGCAACCGGGAAAAATTTTAATGGGGATTGGAAGCAAAAATTGCAATTGTGAATCCCCCTATTGGAGGTCTTCCCATTGTCTCTGGTTCCTAAATTTAGCATTTCTAAACTTAAATACTAAATATTATTCGGTGGTGGGAACCTGATTGTTAATGATTTTCATTACCAAATAAGGTTTGGGATTTGGAAACATGCAATCCAGATTAGGGGTTTTTAGGTGCAGGAAAACCTCCATTGTCTAGATAGCAAGGTTTCATCCCTGATTGAATATTATTAAGCCAACCAAAATTAAAATAGATTCCTGCTCAACTGGCAACAGTTTAAATTCAAAGGTGGAAAGGGGAATTTGTGCTCTTTCAAAACAGTTGGCTGCTATGCTAACCAAAGTAGTATATACCACTGCCAGAAATCCAAATTTTGTTAAGCTTATCCTTGTTAATAAGGGATGAAGCCAACCAATTT
Organism: Puccinia novopanici; assembly: GCA_004348175.1. Lineage (NCBI taxonomy): Eukaryota > Fungi > Basidiomycota > Pucciniomycetes > Pucciniales > Pucciniaceae > Puccinia > Puccinia novopanici. The sequence continues at coordinate 10,242 of SMGU01009561.1, forward strand.
AATAGTTTTTGAATAAGATAAAATTAATATCAATATGAGTTACCTTAGATTTAAATCAAATAATTTCATCTTAATCAATATTAACTAGGTTGAGTGCAGCTCAGATCTCCTAGGATGAAATAAACCAATTCAGGATTTCTGGCACTTACCAGCTTTTAGACAAAATACATGCTAACCATGCATGCACAAGGAATGGGCTCACTCAGCACTAAAAAATGGCTGACAGGAATAAGCAGACCAAAAACAGGCTGCTTTACTAATTTCCCTCATGAAAAAAGTGGTGCTTGGTGTAGTGTCCCACTTTTATTCTGCATCTCAACACCTTATGGTCAAGAATTTAGCTTTTTTAGAATTGATGTGAATGCTCTTTAATTTTTGTTCTAAGTAAAATTGAGATAAAATGTGAAATTAATTCAAAGGATTCAGATTTCAGCTGTTTGAAATAGGGATCACATCAGTCACAGCCAATTGTGATGAGAAGAAGGTCCGACCAGAATGTGACAAATTTAAAGTAAAGGCAATGGGAGGGGGAGGTAAGTTGAGAAGAGTGCACTGGCCATGGATGGAAGAGATGGAGAAGGATAAATAGGTGTAGCCCAGTTTTTTCCTTTTCCAACTTATTCATTTGACTGTATCCTTTTCTCTTGTTTCAGTTTTATTCATGCTTTCAACTCAATCACAGAATTCTTCTCACTCAAGACTACTCAGTATTTTCCTTCCAATGCAATTACTAAGCTACTTTTCTTTGTCAGCTTCTTTTACAATCTGGAATGATTGCCTTACACCAGCACAGCTAAAAAAACCAAACTTTGTTAAGCTCTTACTAGTTAACCTGGGCTGGTATCCCCTGGTTTCAAATTAGTTGATAAGACCTAATTTGATTGAAATCAAAAGTTATTTTGTAACTGTATTGAATGATTTAATCTTAAGCAATGTTAAATAGGTTGATTGCCACTAGGATCAACTAGGATAGGATCAACCAACACCATGAGGGCCCAGATGTTGGTTGCTAACAACCAACATTGAGGAAGCTCTGGTTGAAGCTCATCCCTTTCTGGAGGCACTCCTTTGTTCACAGTCACTGCGCGCTGGAGTTTGGCCAGGATCTTGAATCTAAATTTGCTCTGAGCTCCTGAATGTCGCTTGCTAGCAAGCGACACAGCATTTTTTGTGGTGCAAGTTAGTTTTTCTGGCTGTGCAGCCAATTAGGCTAGGAAAACTGGTTGGGTGTATAACTTCAGAAGGCATAAGCTTATCCAATCTTCAACAGGCCATCAGAATCCTGAAAATGAGCTGCTGCCCTACAATTTTATGTAGTGGAGAAACACTGCTAAAAGTGCATTAGTGCAGCAGCATCCAAAAGCCACTGCTGTTATGGAATGTGAAGACCAATGAATTGGTATTTAAACCAAGTACAGTTATTTTGAAAAAAGTGTAGCAGCCCATGACTGCTGTTATGTATCCAAAGTGGTCTTAAATAACAAAATATGCAAAACAAGACACCACCCAGACAGTAGATGAAATTGATCCTGTCTTGAGGTTTGAGAAGCATGAATTTTGTGGGAGATCCACATACATTGCCAGAAAACTTCACTTGGTTGAATCCATCTGCATGAATTTAGGCTGGAGTGAAACTAGTTAATATTGGTTAAGAAGAACCAAATCCAAACCTCCTTGGATTTATATTCAATCAGTGGATGTCATGAAGTAGTGACTGGAAGAAAACTTCACTCATGATGAGATGGTCCAAGCAATCTCTGAGATATGGCCTGAATCATGATCCTACTTTTTTTTTTGATTCACCACCAGATGATTCAACATGAAGCCAGTCTTGCTTTTGAGCAGATCCAGCTGCGCAGTTAGTTTAACGCTTCCTGACTCCTTGGGCAGCTTGCAGCCCTCAGATGCATGGATGTGATTTCGTGCCCTCTTTGTCGGCCGCGAGGACGAACCTTTTGTTCTCCTTGAGCACAAAAAGGATGGGGCGTGAGCTGCCCCAAAGCACTAATTACCTTTTGGGTAATTAATAAGCACATGGGTCACATGTTTTCTAGAATTCACACTATCCTGAATCATATATTTTTATTTTTAAGAATCCATTCCGGCATGCAGTGGGGTCTGGGTGGTTGGCTGGCTGAGGATGCTGCTGGTAGGTCAAGCCGATGAGCAAGCTTGGCGGGGCAAGCAGCAGGGGAGCGCGTCAATGTGGGTCGCAACAACCGCTGGGCGCATGATGGACATGGACGACCCAGACCAGGAGAAAAAGTGCAATGGGGGTGGCGGTAGATGAGGTGCAAGCAGCCTAGGGTAAGCTAGGTATCGCAGATGGCTTCATCCTTGATGGCTTTTGCCAGAGGCTATGCCTGTACTGCCGGGCTCTACGGTCGTTAGCGCATTCTTTAAGAGCACACATCAGTTGTCAGCTGGATCTAAGCCCTGTAGCCCTCGCTCATCTTCATTTTTTTTTTTTTTGAGAACCATGCAACTGGACTAACTACGGAAGCTTGCGCCAATGCCGCCAATGGGATGGCCTCCTCCAGTTAGATGCCACATCCAAGCATCTGCCTATTGTCCTGCGTGACTTGACTTTCTCGCCCAGGAAGTTTGCTGGATAGACTCGGACACGGCTTTCTTGAGGCTTGGATCCATGTATCCCTTGCAGCTGGCAACCATCGTCGAAATACATCCTCCAGTCCCAAGTGAGAGTAGCCAAGAGAGCAACCTGACCATGCCAACCAGCTCAAGGGAAGTCTTCCCTCCGCAGCCTACAATCAACCAAACAGCCAGCTGTAATCTACTTTTTCCCCGTGGCACCTCTTTTGTTTACACCTCTTCTTTATTCGTCTTCTTTTTTCATTGCTGTTTTTATAATTTCTTTGGGCATTCACTCTTATTATCGATCCCGGCCTCACAAAGCCTGCAGCCTTGCTCTTTGTATCACCTCGCCTTGCGCTTTCTCGATGCTTCTGTGATTTTTTTCCTGGCTGCAACTCTGGCATCATACTAATTATCTATCCGACCAGCGTAAGTCCCTCTCTCATCAGCTTCTACGCGCTCAGAACAAGCTAATTTTTTTTTCTTCAAAAAAAAAAAAAGACTCATCTTACAGTATTGGCCTCTCATCCATCCAAAGAAGCGCGATGGACTCCGATCCACTTTTCCCCGGGACTTCCCCACCCACTTACGCCGTTTTACTCGCCACATCAATGCAGTTCAGACACGCGGCTTTGATAATTCTTCGACAGACCTACTCTTTAGCCATGCCTCCGATCATCCAGCACCGCCCTCACATTATGCCCCGGCGTACGACTCTTATGATCTTCAACTGCATCCCGTCAAGACTTTTCGAGCCAACCGGCTCATTGATAACATTGAACGACTCTTCACATCAGTCGTCCCACTCTGGTCCTCAGGCATCCACCAAGTTACGCGCTTAACTACCTGGAGCGACCCCAATCGTACTGCCATCTGGGCACTCGTATATTCGCTGTGTTGGTGGTATGAACTCGTGCTTCCAGCCATCCTAACCCTTGTCATCTGTCTGTCTGCATGGCCGCAATCAGCATCTAGTATTCTTTCCCCCCAGAAAAACCTATTCTTCCACTCCTTCGTGGGGCCGAGCTGCGGAATTCATCAGAGCCTCACCTTGCAGATCCTTCAAGCGAGGAAGTGGCTGAGGCGGCGGCGGCAGCAGCAGCAACTTATCTTGAAAACTCCCATGTCCAAGTCTCTCCTGCATCACCCTCCACAGAGGAGTCCCAGAAAATCCCATCATCCAACGGGCTCGGGGATTCATTCGACAAACCTACGAGCACATCATCCTCCTCCTCAAAGGGGAAAGAACCTAAGGCTGGGAAGAAGAATCTTTCTCAGCAATATAAGCCCATCATTCGCAAGTATGGCGGCGGCATTCAGAATATTGCGGGAGATCTGTGCGATATCCATGAGCGACTTCGCAATCTGTTCACTAGACGATTCATCCCACCTCCTCCACGATTGCAGCACTCTTCGCCAGCCCACCATCAGAACTGTGAGGATGATGCTCAGCCTGGGATGGACGCCAACGTCCGATTCGCCTTACCATTTATCCCCATCCTCTTCTTTACCCTAATTCTTCCTACTCAAACCCTTGGCAGATGCGTGACCTTTGCCCTGGGATTTGTATTCTTTTTACTGGATCCCATTCAAAGCCGGTCCAAGCTGGTGAGGGATGCCTTGGACGCCAATCAAACGATCCTAAGAGGCGTCCCAACAGACCGCGCCTTCGTCCTGGCCACCCTTCGCAACATGCAGCAGAGACATGACGGCGGCTTAGATATCGCCATGAAGCTGCTCAAGCAGCCGAGCGCTCCAAAGCTGCCCCAACGCAAGCGGACCTCCGATGAAGAGACCCTCAATTCCGACGCTGCATCAAGCTTGAGCTCCAGTCAGATGTTTGGAAGCAGTCCGAGATCCCTGTTATCAACCTCCAAGTCTGGGTCATCTCAATTGAGCCGCAGCAGCTCATCCTCCGCTTCTCCCAAAGAGCCCAACCCAAAACTGATGAAACTTGCCAAGAAACTTAACCGTGTGACGGAGCGGGGCACGCAGATGCTAAGCCAAGCGCAATATCAAAGCAGTCAGATCATGAATGGAAATCGTCCTCTGAGCATGGATCTCTCGCTTCTTCTGCCCAACAAATCTCGGAAAGTATCAAGCGGCCAAGACGCTGCCTCGGTGAAACCGTCTTCTCGATACCAAGCAAAAACGGACAAGCTGCTTCGGGCCATCAAGGGCTCGTCCCATCCCACACATTTCTACAACCCACCCGGGGCCTCGATGGATGACGGCGACTCTCTATCTAGCACCAATTCCCCGTTCGATCCGGAAAGAAACGCGTCGAGTTTTTTCTGCTACTACGGGAACATGCCGGGCCACCTGACGATCCACTTCTCTCGGACCCCCGTCTCGCGGCCGAGCCTGTCGTTCTACTCGGGCCTAGGCCAAAGCTTCAAAGTGCGCAAGTCGCTGATCGTCATCCCATTGAGCAACATTGTGGCCATGCGGAAGGTCAGCATGTTGAGCCTGGCGGGCGTGTGGGGAGGCATCGATGGGATCGAGCTCTACGAGAAAAAGCTCCGCGACAGCTCTGTCGAGGAATCCGAACCGGCAAGTCACCACAATCCAGCTAAACACTTCAAGCTCAAGCACCATACATTCAGAAATATGACCGGCAGAGACGAGGCTTTCTTGAAGCTTCTCGTCCTCAAGGATTGGGACGAAAACGAGCAGCCCGGTTGGATCTTTGTCTGATCTCTTCCTTTTTTTTCTCTTCCACCCCAGCGGAAAGAACTGCCCTTTTCGTTGGAGATTTGTAACGACTATAGGGAGACAATGACGTTCCCATGAATGCGAGCCTTCGATTTTGTTAATATGATAACATTCAGGAAATGATAATGATCTCCCAACGAGTTTTATACAAGACCATTGTATTTTTCCTGTCTATTTTACATGAAAAAAATAAAAAAAATATAAATATAAAAAATATAAAATAAAGACTTACTTGTCCTCAATGGTGCTCGATTTTCGACTGAAAATCTTATAACTTTCCTTGATTGTACTTGATTTTCTCACACCACCCATTGCTGCAAGTGCCTTCACTGACTGGATGGTACTGGCAGAGAGGCGCACCCCCTCTTTGAAGGGTCCCTGCAGGGGTGGGGAGTGCTGGTAAAACTCGGGTGTTAGTGTAGGTAGATATAACAATCTGCAATCATTGTCTGGCACTAATAGTAAATCTCATTCTGAGGGTAATGGGAAGTCAACCAGGATGGTGAATGTATTTTTGACCAATCATATATACTGGTTGTCTTGCAAAATATGAATTCAACTCGTATGTAGGCCCAAAACCCCATGCCAAGATGGAGGAGGAAACATAACAGAAATGGAGCTGGATATTATTTCAGCAAGGTCCCCCACAAAAAACAGACTAATCATAATGCAGGGATGGGAATCATCATCATTTGGATCATCTGAGCTGACTGTACTGAAGATAAAGTATAAAAAAAAGGGGGAACAGGAAGGAATGAAAACATGGATGGATCAATTGCCAGCCAGCCTAAATTGGATGAGCATATGCTAGTGAATAGGGGATCAAAACAGCCCCTTTATTAGTATGGGTTGAGATGAACAGAATAGAAAGCAACTCCAAGTGACTCACTGCAATGGACCTACGGTAGGTTTCAACCAATATTAGACTGGTTGGGCGCAGCCCAGATGCCCCAGGATGCACACTCAACCTGCTAGCAAAAGGCTTGCTGGCAGTGTCACTAAAAATATCAAATCAAACAGAAAGAAAAAGGAAGATATGGAGAAGCAAGACACACATGAAGAAAAGATAAGCACACACATGAGGAACAGAGGCAAGACTTCACACATATTAAGCGGCTCGTTATGGGTGCCAGACTCATCAAGAGGGAGAGAGATGTATGTACAGTTCCTAGCCAAAGGTTTTTGTCAGGCAATTTATTTTTGAAAATAAAGGAAACAAACGATCATCACAAGTCTTTTTTTTTTACATGGTCCTCAGGGTATGAATATGAAAAATTTGAAACTACAAAACATCATAAGATAAAAATAAAAATCCATAAGTTTTTGGCTATTTTTTTACATTCTTTAATAATTTTTTTGAGGGAAAAAGAGAATTGCTATGGGGAGTCTTGAGACTGGGGAAGAGATTATAAATGAAAATTTTTTGAAAAAAAGAAATTTTTTTTATTTCATTTTCATTATTTTTATTTTTTATTTTTTTTGAGAGTGAAAAATTGAGATCTAGTTGGCCCTCCTTTGGCCTCAATTACAGCTAAAATCCTATTGAGATGGATTTCAGACTTTCTAGTAGGCTTAACTGACATTTCACACAAAAAAAATGTCATTTTATATTTTATATTTTATATTTTATATTTTATATTTTATATTTTATATTTTATATTTTATATTTTATATTTTATATTTTATATTTTATATTTTATATTTTATATTTATATTTTATATTTTATATTTTATATTTTAGGTTTTAGGCTTTATATTTTATATTTTATATTTTTTTTTATATATTTTATATTTTATATTTTATATTTTATATTTCATATTTTATATTTTATATTTTATATTTTTTCAATGTGACTCTTTCCCTCCATCCTGGTTTTTCTTTCTTATTTTTCATGTTTATATTTAGGGTATTCAAAATTGGAACATAAATTCAGAATCACTTTTCACATAATTTTTTTTTCACAGGGACCTGTCAAAATGCATAAAACTTTATTGACAATCCCCTGTCAAAAAATCAAACTATGCTTTTAAGTACATTATTTTATGATTTTATGCTTCAATTTTGAATACCCTAATTGAACATTTTTTCTTTTCCTTTTTTTCTCTATTTTCTTAAGGATTAGGGTATTCAAAATTGGGACATAAAATCATAATCACTTTTCACATAATTTTTTTTCACAGGGACCTGTCAAAATGCATAAAACTTTATTGACAATCCCCTGCCAAAAAATCAAACTATGCTGTTAAGCATGTTATATTATAATTTTATGTTTCAATTTTGAATACCCTAGATACAAAACTTTTTTTCAATTTGCAGGTTAGATGATCACATGGAGCAGCTTGCTAGCTTCCCAATGATAATTTTTAACTGTTGCATTTCAAAAGGACTTTTCTTTGACAAATAACAATACTGTACCCCAGCACTGTACCGCTGAGTGGCTGACTGGGTGTAGCTCCGCTCAGAATCAAAAAATGAGCCCGAAGAAAAGCTCACGAAACCACAACCTTTTTCGTATTGGCTGTACTGCTGTCACCAAGGATGAGTTATTCTAGCAAGGGACAACTCAACCGATGCGCATGCTCTTATACAAGGTTTCCTCCTGTGCCAGAATACGGACTTTGCAACCAAGTTCCTTCCTTCGGTCGGCGCAATGCGACAAGTGCCTGGCCCCTCGGAGCATGTATGCGCCGACAAAGAAGGGAAAGGGGCTCGTGTTCACTTCGGCATGACACATACAGTGGATATCAGGTGGAGTAGGCACTACATGACTGTGTAACCCGACTGCGAACTCCATGACTGTGTAACCCGACTGCGATGTGTGATACCTGTTTGCGCCCGGTGTTTCTCGGCCAACAGGTTGCCGCCCGTCGCGCTTCCTCCCCTCGCTCGACGGCTCCCGTGTCTCATCACTCCTCCTGTCCATTTTTGCGTCTCGGGCTGTCTCGGGCTGTCTCGAGCTGACAAATGTCATCATCGCCTTTTCTCGCCTTCTTGTTGATTGTATACGTGGAATCGTTCGAACCTTTAATGACCAAAAATAAATGGGCTCCACCTTCTGAAGTCGTCTCTCTTCTCGTGATTCCCTCACCCAACCAAGCTGGTTCGCAGTGCGTGACCTCATTTTTTACCCGGCCCATAATTCTTATTTGCGTCTCATAACATAAGCCGGCTGGAGCTTACATCCCCATTGGAATTTTCAGCGGCCTTTCCTGCACCAACGATCCCGTGAGATCACAGTATATAAAAAGACAAGTCGCAGTACTACATTATGATTGGCTTGTTAGTCGCGTTGCTTTTCGCCTTGCAGCCCGACCACAGCCTTGTGGTCGGTGGGATCGTAAAATACCATGAGGACTCGATCGCGGCCAGCAAAGATCTACCCCTGCATCTTGCCCAGAACCCGCTCCATGTGACCAACTGGTTCCCAAGTACAGTCCAAACTGTTGTCGAAGGGTCCGTAATCTCTTATGATTGGCTCAACCGCTTTCTTGATCATGTCTGAGTAATTCCCCATATTTGCATTCTTTCACCTCCACAGAAGAGGTTCTTTCATTCGAAGATCACCCCAGTTGCTTGTCCGTGTTGTATAATTTGACACACCTTATATAGGGCCAGGAATTGAATCATTTCTTGCTTTGTTGTTTTTATTGCATCTTCCCCCTTCGCAGAGAAAGTATCAAAATTTTCAGAATCGAGTGCAAGACCCTTGTCAAGCTATACTGGAAAGATTGAATTGGCAGGATGTTGAACGGACGGTACAGCCTCCTTTCGTCACCAAGGAGTTCTACGGCGACGCCAGTAAAATCTGGTTTATGAAAAACGGTTTGTAATTCCCCATAGTTTTCCTGCCTCGGTTTCACATAAGGAGTTAACCTTGAAATGTTTGCACTTTTATGTAAATAATTTGGAAAGATTTCCCCTGGGAAGTTCCCTCGGGGGTGGAACAATGGGTGCTTTGGATGACCATGCCCCACATATCGGAAGGCTCCTTCAGGCGGCTTCCGGGCGAGAAGGTGCCAAGTCCAGACCTCTCAAACCCCACTCGAATCAGGACCTTGCTGGAGTACATGGCCTGGTTCCCAGTTCATGGATCTTCTGGTCTTCCTGAAGAGGCATTCAAGACCTTTCAACCCTCTAGTTTTGCCCATCCAACCAACAATCATGTGTGGATCTCTACCTCTGGAGATAGAGTAACACGCAATGAAGCTGTGCAAGCAATCAAATGGGCTGGAAGACACATTACCAATCTAATTCAAAAACAATTCCCGCCAGATCAATATGAAGTCGTCTGGAACCGTACCCCACTACGCTGGAGGTGCGTTTCGTTTTCTGTTTCCTTTTTATTTTTTAGAAAGAGAAACTTTGTTCAAGATGTCTTTTGTTTTTTGATTGAATTTCACAGAAGCATGAAAAGCCCTGAGCACCTGCAGTAAGTCCAACATGCAAATCAAAAACCAGACAGTACATCACATGGGCCACATTTAGTTGACCTGGAACCATTTCTGTCATGTCACAGTATTTTAGCAATAAAGAAAAGTTCAAAAGGTTCTTTCAAAACATTCCAGTTGATGCAAGGACAAAACAAAGATATAAAATACCATAGCTTCTCATGATCACTGCAAAAAAAGAAAGGTGGTCCCACTGGATGCAGTTGACATGTGATTTATAAAATAGCCCTTTATAATATTTCCCCAGTTGGGTAACTATCCTCTGAGCTGAATGTACCTGAATTTCTACCAATTTTAGATTTTATAAATTCTCAAGAGTATAGAACTTCCCCATGAACTGGCAGCCAGAAGATGTCTCATAGAAAAGTAAAAAAGAAAAACTGCTGGGCCCTTGTATCACCTATTGAACATCATACCAAGTACTGCTTCCCGGTGATATATATATATTTATTTTGTTTCTATAATTCCCAATTTAATATTTCCCCTATAGATAACTCTCATTTCCCACATCTCAAATTTGGAGCTCATTTCACTACCATTTAATTCCCTCTGATGCAGTTTTCCATTCCTTTTGAAATGATAAACAAAAAAATCTACATTTTTTGTGGGCAGCTCCATAGTTTTTCAGAGCTCCTGTTACATTTCTTGTTGAATAATCTGGTCTGTCATATGTGAATGTTGCTGCACCTAATCAGTTTGTACAGTGCCTAGACAAAAGTTTTTGTCGCAACACTTTTCATTCCACAAGTTCAAACACCACAGTTAAAATCAAAATTTCTGGTGAATCAATCCAAAAAGAGTTTCAAATAATGATTATGAAGAAAAATTTTGGAAAAGATAAAAAAATAAAATTTGTGAATTTTTTTAATTTTTTGCTGATTTTCAAAAATGTTTAATAT